>NW_019168481.1:2053661-2189269 GCF_002303985.1 Durio zibethinus
TAGAGTACCCCCGAGTCCATGTTTTTCATAGTCCCATTATGACAAAACAAATCCTTTAATAAAACTATCATAGTAATAACGATGACGAAAAAGAGTAAAACTGAAAGAAGAAAAAAAGTCACACAAAGCAGAGAAACAACCTTCTTGAAAAATGGGTTTTTCTTTTTTTTTTTTTTAAGAGAATGCAAGAATACATAAATCATAAATGTTTGAGAGTATAAAACAGAATCACATGAAAAGGATGTTTTGTTTTCTTCCTGAACATGAGTATTTGTTTTCTTTAGCAGGTCTTTTTGTCTTTTTTTTTATTATTTGACTGAGTTTTATTATTAAAATTTAATTTTTAATTGAATTTTATTATTAAACTTCGATTTTGGATATTTTAAGATAAAGTTTAACAACAAAATATATTCCTCCAAAATATTTTTTTAATAATTAATAAAAATTAATTAATTAATAAAACTATAAAAATTAAAAAAAATAACAATTTTTATTTTATAAAAAATTAAAGCTTAAATTTTGTAGTGTTTTAGATATTTTTCAAGCCATTAGTGATTAATAATGGCATCTACAGTGATGCTTTAAGGTCAATTTTGACCATTAAGCATCAAATCTTACATATTGCTTCTACAATCTTATTTTTAAATGTGTTTTTAATGTCAATTTTTTAAAAAAGGTAACAAAAATAAAATATTTTTATAGAATATTTTATTCTTATCTAGTACAAAATTTACAAAATAAAAATGATGTGACAAGAAAAAAATGCAAAATATTCATAAAATATTTGTATGCATCAAAATAAAAATTTTAAATATATAAAAAAATAATATGACAAAAAAGAAAAAAATCCCAAAAAAGGTTTTAAAAATGACATTGTGAAAAAAAATATGTTAAATTTAGCGAGCAACTATTAAATTTAACCTAGAGCATCGTTGTTTTTGGAGATCATGACTTGGTTGCTTGACTATAACTTGTATTCATCTCTTAATAAAATTCTGTTTTAATTAAAAAAGAAAAAAACATTGGAGCATCTTACTGTTTTATGGCATCATCAATCACCAGCTACTTGAATAATAAAGAAAGACCAAAAAGATTTTTTTTCAAAAAAAAAGGAAAATTTAAGCATTATTTTTTTGTAAAATAAAAATTCTATGTCAAAATTTTTATTTTTTAAGTATTTCAATTGATTAATTATTTTTAATTATTAAAAGATATTTTGAAGGAATTTTTTTGTTAATTTTTGTCGTAAAATCATTCAAAATCAAAATTTATTGTAAAATTCAATCAAATTGAAATAAAGGGGCAAAATTCAATCAAATTGAAATTGAGATTAGAATATAAGAACGAATTTGTCATTAATCCCTTACTTTTTCTTTTTTTTTTAATTTTTGGGTGAACAATTTCTTCTACTTGTATCAAAGGTGAAATCTTGTAGATACCATCCCATTTTATGATGGGTGAATAGATTTTAAGTCAGTCCGAGTCATTTGATTCAATTTTTAAAGCTTTTTATTTTATATGGTTGGATTTTTTTGGTGGTGGGTGATTGATGAAGCGTTCAATTGGTTGGATTCAATTTTTATAATGGATTTTGGTAATGGACTGATCAAAGTGGATCAAGCCTTTCTACAATCAAAAATTCAAAACATACATTAAAATAATGAAATTCAGGTAGAATTTGTGTGCATGGACAATACACAAATTTTCTTTTGCAACAATTCCTCTCTACCTCACCAAATTTAACCACATTCCCAAAATCTGATTTCTTTCAAAAAGAAAAAAAAATTAAGGCTTGTTCCTTCTGATCTTTCTTCAACAATCTTCAACTAATTCACTGTATAATAAAACAATAAATATGTTGTAAGTGACAACTGAAAATCATATGGAAATAAGCCTTCTCAATTAATAATTACAAATATGAAAAGGTGAGTTTTTGAAGATTTATACATACCATCACCCTTCTTTCCTAATTTCTTGCAAGACATCAAGAATATGTAGCCAATCAACAAAGCGCTGCTCCTCCCAACACAATGTTGTCAATTTACCTGTATGGTTTTTGTTGGGAAAAACAACAATACCTACGCGCAGCAACCACACACAAAATAACAAGCTCAAATCAAGAATAAGAACACGCAAATATATTGGTTCGGCCCAACTCAAAATGGCCTACTCCAACTTAATCCACTATCAATAAATCTTTACAATTGTGAGACTTTTAGAATGAGAAAAGTCTCCTAAAACTCCTTACTCAAAACTTAACCCAAAACTAATTACACCTTTAATAGCCTACTCACTTTAGCTATTCTCTTGGTGTCTAACTCTATGGGGTTACTAAACTAAAACCAAAACATCTTATTTATAGGGGTGAAACCCTTTATACCTTTACTAAACTCCCGATGTGGGATACAAGACAAATTCAAACTTACTTAACTTTCGATGTGGGATTCTGAGATTCAAGGCAAATCCCAACAAATCCTCCCTTGACTTGAATCTCCAAACACTTCAACAGTATCTGCAAAGCTAACATGCTTACCTTTCTTCTTTTCTTTCATCACAGGCATTCCACCAACTGAGCTTCCATCAAACATGTACAAGTGATTGACCCTATTCCCTTGTAGAATCACACTACCATTCTTGTACACTTTTAACCAATCATTACTACCATAAAATGTGTACCCCCGAGAAGCTAACTCACTCAAAGCAATCAAATTGTAGTGACAACTTGGTACATACCTTACATAATGAAGCATCCTAATGACACCATTGTGAGATTTAAGGCGAACACTCCCAATGCCTTGAATCTGCACCTTTTCTTTGTTAGCAACCACAATATCTCCATACTTTTCATTCTCATTCAACTCCACAAAGCAACTCCTATCATTGCAAACATGAACTGTAGCAGCTGAATCTAAAACCCAACCTTTATCACTTTTCAAAGTCTGGCTCTCATCCACACAAGTTGTCAAAACAATATCATCATCATCAGACACGACAGCAGCAGTATCACTCTTTTCTTCATCTGATTTCTTCTCATCATTCGCCCTTTTGAAAGCAGCCATATCCCTTCTCAGCTTCCTGCAGCGCACTTGGATATGTCCCTTCTCACCACAATAATAACATTCTACATCACTGTAATCTCTGTCTCTTGACTTGGATCTCCATCTCGATCCATCAATCCTCTTTTGAGTCCTCCTTCGATCAAAACCCTCTACAGCTAGTGTACTCCCTCCAGGTGATGAGTTCTGAGCTCCCATAAACCTTTCATTCTCACGCAACAGGGCAGTCACATCATCCAACTTCAAAGTAGACCTGTCTACCAACACAGTCTGAACTAAAGGCCTATAAGACTTGGGCAAAGATGACAACAAAATTAAAGCCTTCTCTTCATCTTTTAACTCATCAACAGAAATCGCTAACCAATTGAGAAACCAATTTATTAAACTCATTCAGGTGATTATGAAGACTCATACCTTCTTCCATCTTCAGAGAATACAGATCCATCTTCAAACATAATCCATTAGTCAACGACTTCGAAGCAAAATACCTTCAAGCTTATCCCACAAACTCTTCGGAGTACTCTCAGTCAACACACTGTATTTTTACCTCTGGAGCTAACGCCAATCTAATAGTACTAACGGCTTTCTTTTGAATCATATTCCCAATTAGCATCAGACATTCCCTCAGGCTTACTACTCTCTAATGCTTGATCCAACACCTTGTTGTACTAATAGATCTTGAATCGTACTTTGCCATAACATAAAATTACTCTTTCCATCAAATAACGGAATCTCAAACTTAGGCATAGACATACCAGACATACCTTCTTCAGACATCTTCAAACACTGCTTCACGATCTCTTGGACCCACGAACCTCGAACCTCGCTCTGATACCACTTGTTGGGAAAAACAACAATACCTACGCGCAGCAACCACACACAAAATAACAAGCTCAAATCAAGAATAAGAACACACAAATATATTTGGTTCGGCCCAACTCAAAATGGCCTACTCCAACTTAATCCACTATCAAATAAATCTTTACAATTGTGAGACTTTTAGAATGAGAAAAGTCTCCTAAAACTCCTTACTCAAAACTTAACCCAAAACTAATTACACCCTTTAATAGCCTACTCACTTAGCTATTCTCTTGGTGTCTAACTCTATGGGGTTACTAAACTAAAACCAAAACATCTTATTTATAGGGGTGAAACCCTTTATACCTTTACTAAACTCCCGATGTGGGATACAAGACAAATTCAAACTTACTTAACTTTCGATGTGGGATTCTGAGATTCAAGGCAAATCCCAACAGTTTTTGCCTTCTGATCTTCCTGTCAAAGTGTTATCTTAAATAAAATGGAATTTAAATTCGAACTCTATTCTGTTTATATAATCATTTTTAAAATGTAATATCTAACATGTCTAAAATTCAAATTTTAATATCTACAATCTCTTCAACAATTCTCAAATTACGATTTTTTTTGTGTAAAAAAAAATCTAAAACAGTAAAACCTGACTTTGATTTTAGTTATGTAATATAAGCACACAATCAATGAGTTTCAGCTAACATGATTATAATAGCAAGGTCATGTTTTGCATGTCTCAATGGAAAGAAATAAAATCAAACAATTGAAAAAAATTTCCCATTTCAATCTTATTTTCACTTCATCATATTGAGTTTACCTTGGTTTAAGTTTTCCGGTATCCCATCTGGATAGTAACCATAGGTAATAAAACAGTTGTCCAAATAAATTTGGCCTGAAAGTGAGCTGCCACTCTCTTCCTGAGCAATCTGAGCTGCAATACTCACACATTACCACAATCACAAGGTCTCAAATCCCCTTCACACTGTGCAATGACCTGCATCAGTTCATCATTTTCTTTAAAATATCCATCCCATCTGTCACACCACTTTCCACAGCTGCAAATGCTGCATCCCTCACCTCTTCAAAGCCAAGAGCCACAGCCTTTTTCTCATCACAAATCTTGTGAAGCAACTCATAATTAGAACTTTCCTCAATGAACTCATCAGCTTTATAGTGAACATAGCAGCCATGTAGCTGAATCCGGGCCGAAACGGCATTATTACACAAAGTGTTTGACATTTCAGGAAGTAAGGTTATGCATTTGTTGCATTCGTTGTTGCTTACATCACCTCTGCGTTGAAAGAGGCCTGAAATGCCATTGTTATCAGCACCTGTGGTAGTTTTGTAAAACTTTTCTCGAGTGGATTTCGTTATGAGTTCATGGAAAAAGTAGGAAAGGGATTCAGAGTGATAATTGGTTGAATCTGTAAGTGTTTGGCTTGTGCAGTTCTTGTACATGAAGGTACTGTAATCTGAACTGATTTCTGCATTTGGTAGGATTACAATCTGGGAAAAGGCTAAAAGGATTACTGTTTGAGAAAGAAGAGACAATGGTTTCAAGGTTGAATCCATAATTGCATATGGAGAAAAGTTTGTTCAAGCTGGTTTAATGCTTGTTTTTGTTGGGTTTGAGACAACATTAGTCTGCTGTTTTAAGAAGGAAAGGGACAATGGAATGAATCAGCTGTTTGAATATCATCTGACTGGATAGTAGTTATTTGTTTGTTAAAATGGTTTTGGAAAGTGACTTGGGAGTTGGGATTTTGGTTTCATTTTTCCTGCCTAACTTTATCTAACTGTGGGAAACTTGTTTGATTATATTAAGTTTCTCATTGTGCCTTTTCAGGAAGAATAGACAGAGACGTAAGAAAAAGGTACTTCCTATTACATAACCAACCCAATAAAAGAAAATCCCTTCCATTCTTCTACATATTTTCAACCAGGGAAAGTATGGTGAAAAGGAAATGTCTATCTAATTCGAACCTGAGGTTTAGCCCAAATGGTTCACTCAAGTGGATTAATCCGTAGCACTTGCAGTTCCCCTATCCCAATCCGTAGCACTTGACTTCCAATCTGTCATCCCTGTCATTGAAGATGGACTCTGGCTCAAGCTTCATACTTTTCAACCATTCCCTCAGAAATTGGGCAACTTAATGGTAATTAAGAAAAAACTACTATTGCTATAAAGATGAAGCAACAGATAAACTAGTATTGTGTTATATATTGTTTAGCCTTTTAATGTGCAATACAACAGCAAACTACAATATAACCTCTTACCATATTCACTATCTGCAATCACACTATTATTGCCAACATCTGGCTTGCTTGTGCACAAAGAGGATGATCTGTACTACCAACACATACAAGAAGAGTTAATGTCATGAATAACCATTGTATCATGCATTTTTTTTTTTAATGCCACATATTTATTTTAAAAAAGTTAAACGTGATACTTATACCATCCAATTATGTGACAATATGATATTGGGTTAATATCATTTATTAAAGATAATTGCTCATCTTTTAACTAATTAGATGTTAACACGTGACAATTTTTGTCATGTAATAGTAAATTATTGTATATGTGATTGTCACATATAATTTTATTATTTAAAAATAAAATAATAATATTTTTTAAAATTTTTTTCTCTTTGTCTTTGCTTTCTTTTTTTCATTTGTTTTCTATCTTTCCTTTTTTATTATTTAGAAAATATAATTTTTTGTTTTGAGAAGAGAAAGTAGAATTAAGCCTCAATATATTGTACTAACTAGATTTAATATTTGGCATTAGAGAAAGGAAAATAGCAATTTTTTTAGGATGCTAAATTCTAAAGCTTTAGTTTCTCTTCTCTTACTAATAGGATAATTAACCAAGTAGTCGAGTTGGAATGTTACAAGTACTCATAATTTGTATATATTTGAAACTAATGATATTGGATTATACAATGAGACTTTCAAAATGAATTTTTAAGTTTTAATTGTTAGAATGTTTTTATGAAAATAGTTTATATTTATTTAAATTGTATAAAATAATATCCGAGCAATTGATATAATAATTAATGCATAATAATTCTTTATTCAAAGAGTAAGTTTCGAATATATTTTCTCGGATAAAAAATTTTACAACATAGAAACTGATCGTAAGTGAGTTGAGTTGCATGTTTCATCCAAGAATATACTTAATAAAGGAAAATGTTAGTCAGTGATAGGGGTTAATGTAATATTTAAGGAAATTAAGAAATATTTAATTAATGCATTTTTCTCTTTTGAATTTATTGAAATAGTGCATTACATGCAAAATATTGGCGCATTCTCTTCGACTGGGAAAAAAACCAGTGGGCAGACCTCTTCAAAATCTTAAAGTGTCTCTTTGTCTTCCACGGCATCAGACGGATCTATTTGGCATGATTCACATGGCAAATTCAGACCCAAATCACTCAGGCAAGAATTGGAGAAAATCACTATTACGAAACACCTATCGAAAAGTTCTCAAGGGCTGTATCCCTGTCAGAGATGTGCTTCAAAGAAGAAATTGCTTAAGAAATGAAGAGAATACATGTCCATTCTGTAAGGAAGCCGAAACTGTCATCCACCTTTTTATTCACTGTCACTTCTCCTGGAAAATTTGGAACAAATGTTGCGGGCAATGGAACATTCTCTGGACTATTCCAGGTTCACTTCCACTCCTCTTTCTGTCCTGGAACTGTTTTGACTCGCTGATCGGTGACAAGCACGTATGGGATACCCTTTTCTGTTAGGAAAATGGGGTCCAGTCCATGTAAGTGGTTTTGGACCAAGTAAAGGTCATGGGCCTTGATCTTTTATTTTACACAGAGCCCTAGCTACTTAATAAAAAGAGGTGGGGTTGTTTTGTGTGTGTGTCGACAACCAAGCAGAGAAAGAAGAAAAGCCAGGAAAAGCAGAGAGAGAAAAGGAGAAGGGAGAGTTGGTTGAACGGAAGTCAATCCGTGGTCCGATTAAGTTGGAACCTTGTCAGGAGGTTTATAATTCAGAGTTCTACATTCTGAACGGTGAAGATCGGGTTTGAAGCTCTCTAGGAACAAATCCAGGGTGTATTTGTTGAGTCACTTATTTGGTGAGATTTCTCCAATTGTTTCTCTAGTTGTTGATTAGCTCTAGTTTTAGCTAGAGAAGAACTTTGTATAACTATTATTTGATAGTGAAGATTTTTCTGGTGGCCCGTGGTTTTTTTCCTCTACACTGGAGGGTTTTCCACGTAAATCTTGGTGTGCTTTATTTTTCCTGCGTATTTGATTATTGATTGTTGTCTATTGCTTCTGTATTGTTGTGATTATTGCTTCAGGCGCAACATTTTCTACCCTATTATTTGGTCTGTGTGGGTTGCTCGTAATGAAAAAATCTTCAACCATGAAACTCTCTCTACAGATGATCTCTATAATCTGATTTGTTTCAGGCTAGGATGGTGGCTAAAAGCAAAAATCCCAGAGGCAGTCATCTCTATCCCGGACGTGGTCACTAATATCCAAGACTTATCTGTTTGGCGAAATCCGAAACCACCTAGGAAAAACATTGCCTGGACCCCTCCACCAGAAGGAACTTGGAAGTTGAAAGTCGATGGTTCGGAAGTTGGCAAACCAGGTCTAGCAGGAATTGGAGGTGTTCTTCGTGATCACAATGCCAAGGTAATCCTGCTTTTTCTAAACACATTGAGATCCAAGACTCAAACTTTGCGGAGCTATTGGCTGTTCTTGAAGCTTTATCTATTGTTGTTGAGGCAAACAATGACTCTTGCCCGGAAATTATTGTCGAAAGCGACTCATTAGTTGTCACCTCTTGGCTGAACACAGTTCTAATAGCCCATGGAAGTCTATCAACATCATCAACACTGCACAATCTTTATGCTTCCTTGCCAAACTTGGGGTCCACAGAAGAATGGACCTTGTAGCATGGCTCTAGCTGTGTATGCTCCTTTATAAATAAAAAGTCTTCAATTTTCAAAAAAAAAAAATGCAAAAATATTTTTTTAGAAGGAAATGTTAACCATGATGACATTTAAGGAAATAAATTTATAATTAATTCATTTTTTAATTTGGTAAAAATAATGCATTAAATATAAAAATATTTCTAAAATAGCAATTTTCACTAGCTTAAACAGTGTCCATGAAAACCCATTAACCGATTTTTTAATAATAATTTAACTTCCTTAAAAATAATAATAATTTTAATTAATAATTATTTAACAATATTTTTATCCGATATCTATAAATAATAGTTAATGAAATTACTTAATAAATATTAAATAGATATTATAAAAATAGTAAATAACTTTTTATCGAAAAAAGACATTGAGATTTAATAATCAAATATATGTAAGTTTAATAGGCCACATCAATTTAGAAACGAATCAACACTAAAGCCTAAAACAAAAATGGGCTATGGTGGTAAAGGGAGAGTATAGCTGAATTTGTAGATCATGACCCAAAGCCCATAAACCAAAAATCTCTCCATATGTATTTATCCAAGTGTATAATTCTTGTTTTTTATTTCTTTTTGAGGGTTGGTAAATTTATGTTTTCATTTTATTTTGTCCAAGTGTATAATTCTTGTTTTTTATTTTCTTTTTGTGGGTTGGTAAATTTATGTTTTCATTTTATTTTGAATTCTAGTTGTTTCAATTTCATTTGCTACTATGACGTGGAAAATGAATTGGGTTTTGCTTTTTGGATACCAAGAATTTTAGATGGTAATTTTGGGATTTTGCAGCAGAATTCACTTCAATTTAATTGGAAAAAATTTTTTCCGACTAAATAGCTGATTAGTTTTGCGTTGAACATCCGAACTGCTGCCACCAAAAAAGCGCTTGAGATTTAAGACGACAAGAGATGCCTCAGAGACACATGCAAGTTAGCGAGGTAATGCAAAAGATTGCATTGAATATCATGAACCCCACCAAGTTTATGCTAAGGCTTCAAAGCTTGCCATACAGTTGATACAGGCTGCAGGAAGCGTGAAGGTTTCAAAGATTGCATCACAATTAATTATAATAACAGAACATAGACGACTCTTATGCTTAACCATGACTACCTCCCAAGTTCAGGCATAACTCCTTGACCATATTACAACAACACAGACAAACAGAAGGGAATGGATTTGAACAACAATGCAAGACTGAAAGTGGACCTTAAGAACTACGAAACAACATCCCCTCTTGTATACGTACAAGGAGGAGAATTTATTATGGTCATTCTTCAAGGAAATTTGATCTAGGGAAAGTGTGCCTCACTGGCACTAGTTGGAGCATTTAGCTTGGCGACACTTCCTTTCGGCTGTCAATCGTTTGGCAAACCTGTTCAACACCAACCAAGAACATTTGATCAAAACCAGGATAGATTGTGATGGTACCATGTGCTAAATACAGAGACAAGATTTCGTATAATCTTTGTAGTCTTACTCGATGAGTGCTGCTTCATTTGTGTGGTCTTCCCCTCGAACTGGTTCAAGTAATCCAGTTGCCAAGCTCACTTTAGAAACAGGCGCTTTCAGAAGCGCATTCCCAATCTTCTCGAGATTTTCAAGGTTTTCTTTGTTAGAATTGTCCAAGGTGATTTCACTACTTTTCAAGCTATCAGTCTGGTTGAATACCAACCAGTAGTAAGCGTTTTGACAGTCTGTATGGTTACCAGAAAATGTAACTATGGGAAATTTCATTTAGCAAGAGTTCCTATAACATTTGTCAAGAACTGGAGATGGACGATTATACAAGGAACTGAACTGGAGTCCGTTTAATTCTCACCATTTAAACAAGTTTCTGGCATAAATATACTAAAAATTTGAAAGGCTGAAGAGTGGAAAAAATCAATGTCCAGAAAGGAATACCTGAATTCGTAGATAATTGTCCTTGAAACTAGGGCCTTGAAGGAAAGCAGATAAATATATGTCAACCATATCATCCATTGCAGTCAGGAGAACATCAGAGATAGGGGTGCTACCGTTAGGCCCCACAACCCAGTGAATGAGTCCGCAGGATTCACTCCCAACCTTAAGCTCGTTATGTCTTTTTGATGATCCAGTTCCAAGAGAAAGAACAAGAAGTTTGCTGCGATCCATGTTGTTCGAACATTCAGCTTTTCCTTCTAAATTCTTCTCCTTGGCAACCTCTGATATTGCTAGCAGTGTCTGATAAATTTGTCCAAGGCAGTTGATTAAGTAAGAATTATCAAGACGTACTATAAATGTTTGATGAAAAAAAAGCGATTACCTATGTTACATAACATATGTAACGAAGGTGATTAATTACAACAACGTTTTTGAAAATAAAATACTTTACCGGATTGTTGGCTGCAACACCACCATCGACCATGTTGAATGTTCTCGACTTGACCTCAAATTTATGAGGAGGGAGGTAATATGGTGCCGCAGAAGTGCTGATACAAATATCTGCTAGTTGAGCATCCTCTAAATCATTACGTCTCGCCTGAAATAATTCATTTGAAAATAAACTATTATAGGTAACAAAAACTGAATCAATTTCCCGTTGGATCCTAACAGTTCTACCCTATATATTGAGCAAAAGGATTGTAGAACCGAAGATTAACCTTTAAGGTGGAGAAAACTATGGGTTGGAGAAGCTTGATATCGTAAGAGGGAATTATCACATTGGTTAGAGTCTGACGAAGTCTTGTCTGTTTAAGCAAATTTCTGATGATTTTCTGCAAATTTCCACCATCATATTTGGGAACCATTGCATATGTGTGGAACATTTGAAAGATTTGTTGATAATGCTGGAGATTCCATTCCATATTTTCTGAAACAGATTGCTTTCAGCGGCTTCAAACCTATACCTCAAGAAGTAGATATATATATATATATATAATACAAAACATTATTTCCCCAATCTTTTGCCATTCTCAAATATGGAGGAAACATGTTAAAAATTAACTTTGAATGAGCAACCTACGTTGGTTTTTGTTTTTCTGTTTCTTCAAAAGGAAAGATACTAGGACAGTGTTTATGATAAAATTCAATGATCTCCTTTGCAGTAAACATCGGTTGATTTTCATCATTTGGGGAGGTGAGCATGGCTGCAACAAGGCCTCCAGTGCTAGTCCCGGTAATGAAATCAAAGTAATCTGCAATCCTTGCCTTCTCACCATCCACTTCTGTTCAAGAAAAAATATATATTGTATTAAAAAATTGTTGTACAAATAGTCAAATATATACGGAAAATGGTTTATAAATATGCATTTGTAGTACAACTGCTTGATAGATAGAGTGATCAGCAGCTAGCCAACCTGGAGTTGCAGTTCAAGGAAGGCGAGGATTGTCGCAGGAATAATGCCTCTCACTCCTCCTCCATCAATGCTGAGAATTGTAACAAGCTTTCCATCTGATCAATCCATGACAACATTTTCTCAAATATCAATACGAGGGAATCTAAAACGCAATAAGTGATCAAATTGATATGTGTGAGATGCTGCAACTCACCAGTTGCCATTAATGAAAGAAAATTAGTGACTTGAAACTTGTAAGAAAAAAGAACTTTTTTAGCCTATCTATAGCTGCTTTCGCGACTTGAAACTTGGAAAACCTGGGCTGGAGACACCATTATTTATAGCTATACATCACGTGCATCCCATGTGTGCTTTTGTATGTATAGTTAAGTACTTTGTTTTAAAATGGTAATAGTGATTTTGTTTTTTTTTTTAATTCCAAAAGAAAAATATATAAAATTCAAATTTTAACTAAATTGTTTTATCCAACTATTTTGAGACAATATTCAGTAATTTGAAATTTTAATTTTAATATTTATTATTTTTTTTAATTCCTAAACTACACCCTTGTTTGTATTAATAAAAAAGAGAGATTATAATACAAATCATATTCAGGATTTCAACCTAAACTTCAGGGATTTCAACCTAAAGCTGCACCGTTTTAACTCCAAGCACAAGTTAGTATACTATGTTTGCATAGTGAAATCTTTTCTTACAGAAAATTTTATATAAAAAATAAATAGCATAGAAATTGAATCTAAATAATAATAATAACAACAACAACAACAACAACAACAACAACAACAACATAATAATAATAATAATAATAATACTAATAATTTATAGAATTAAAGTTCATTGAGATTACATGTTCATGCAATCTGTATATATCTCTAGAAAATCTCTAAATTACCCCTTTTTCAAAAAGTATCTTTTCGTTCTAGAAGTCTGTATTTTTAAATTCAGGTGTTCTTTTCGTTTTAAATTGAATATCCATCCTATTATATAAACTATTTTTGAGCGTTTTAATATAATTATATCCACTTTTTTATATTGTCTTTCATTAAAACAGTAACCGTTAAATGAGATCCTCTAACTTTAATTATGTCACTTTAACAGCCAAATTTATAAAAGGAGAATTCTATTTACATTTCATTTAATACTTACTTTTATATACACCTCAAATTCAAAACTAAATTTTTTATTTCTATTAAATTCAACTCATCCTTCACTTTCTATTTTCCATTTTAATCATTCCTTCTTCTTCTCTCTTCACTTCCTAAAATTGAATTTATCAAAAATCAATATCCAAAAAGTTTTGAAACTTATCAAAAATGAATATCCAAAAAATTTTAAGAATTCTCGAATATCCTTTTTCGAAATGTCTCAAAATTTCTTGGATATTCATTTTTGAGAAAACTCAAATTTTCTCGAATATCCATTTCTGAGAAGCCTTGAGTATTCTCAAATATCCACTCGAAAATAGATATCCAAGAAGATATAAGACTTCTCAAATCTCTATATCCGAAAATTCGATTTTACTTTTAATCAAAAACCTTAATCATGCATTTATGAATCCATTTACTTGATTATGAGTGCGAATAAAACTAAAATTGATATTCTTAACATGCAGGGCATAAATCATTTTTTGATTTTTTTTTATTTTACATGGGTAAAATGAAGTTCTTGGTTTTCTGAGTTTAGGATAAAAATATTTTTATACCATGCATGCTTGAGAACTTACCATGCATACTTGAGAACTTATCACTAACAATGTCATTAGTGAATTGACAAATCCAACAGTATCTAATCTTTTGACTATCAGTTTTTACTGTCAGTTTTATCAATCTATTAATGATATTTTTCAGTAACCCAAAAATTAGAGATTTCAATTTTTTTGTTATCAAGAGTTTATAATTAAATAAATATTTTAAAAATTTTATATATTCTCAAAATTGAATTTTTAAAAATACAGATGACTCTCAAAAATTTATTTTCGAAAAAATAATATAATTCTCGAAAATGAATTTTTAAGAGGTGTGTTTTGATCTCGATAATCCATTTTCTTTATTTATGGTTTTTTTAGAAAATAGATTTCCGAGAACACAATATAACATTTGAAAATATATTTTTGAGAAATACGAAATGGTTTTTGAATGTATAAGTTATTAAAGATATTTTTGTCATTTACTAAAAATTAAAATTGACGTTTAGAATGTTGGTATTTTTGAAAAGAAAATTTTTGGGGGTGCATAGAGAAATTTTAGTGGTGTATTTAGAACACCCATTTATAAAATAAAAAAGTAATATTTCATCTCTAAAACTTTGTGACAGATACAACAACAATTTGCATAAAGATAATAGCTTCAATCAAGGGAAAGTAACATATTCTAAAGATCTAATTATTCTTTACTATTGCTTTACTTATAAAATATGTGATTCTTATTTCTATACAAAGTGCAGGAATCATGTCCAACCAGGACTTTTGTTTAAGCGTACGGCTCAATAGCTAAACTTTTGGGAGTAACGTATATTGGATAATTAGGATACCCTTCCTCCACCAATTTCTAAACAAACAGACTTACTCTTGGAATGTTAAGATATTAATTAACTTTTTAATTTCCTCCCACAAAGTAATAGTGCAATCCTATAATTTCATCATTTGTCATAATTGAAGGTAACCAATTTTGTATTATGGAATAAATCATTTTTTTTTTTACGATACAATGAAGTTTAATCTTTGAATTATTCTTCTTCAAAAAAAAAAAGCAAATTCCTGCCTTGACCTTTGAGCTAGCAGAGGTACTTTCCTTGACATATACAATAAACAATTCCCATAATTAATATATCTATTGACGTTTCACATGTCTAATTTATATAAAAAAGTATATTTTTTAGTTTCATCAACTCATAGTTCACATTAACTTGAAAATGTAAAATGTGCATTTAAAATTCTTAATATTACTAAATATTAATTTCATTTATTAATTTTTTTTAGTTTCTATTATAAATTCTTAATGTTAAGATTAGGGAAGAAAAAATTTGCATTTAAAATTAATTTGTATTTAAAAATATTACTAAATATTAAAAAATGAAAAAAAAAGTATATATATGTGGATTATCAAAGTTAAAATCTACAAAAGTGTCTGGCATTAAAGATCATTAAAAAGATCCTAATAATTCAAAAACGAAAGCTGTTATTAATTAAAAAGTTGAAGGGAGCAAATCCATCAATCAATGATATTCTGTCTACTGTCTAGCCTTGGAATGAATTTCATATGCCTATAATCACTGAAAATCATGGAGGTTCCGATGATCAACAGTTCATCGATGCATCACCAATCTCTTTCGTGCACCAGAATAATGGTAGTTAGGCTTCAGAAGATGCATGATGAATTAAAACTGACCAATTTGAATGCAAAAGCAGGATGCAAATTGGAGATCATTTACACAATTCTTCTTGGCTATTACCATTGAAGCATTGGTAATTGACATGTACATGAACATGTTACAATATTGAAGGCCAGTAAGCGACCATAAAATTGTTTCATATTCCTCTCATTACTCCTAAGTACTAAGCTAAAATATTAACTTACGGTTCACTGTCCGAGCTAACTATGTAATCTTAACATAGGGGTATAACAAAAAAAAAAAAAAACATCCTGAGCTTCGTGCCTACATCTGATTATGAGACTGTATGATGCCTTCTTTTAAATAAAATGCAGGACAGTCCACAAGTTTCACGGTGGGAGAATATACACTAACCTTTTCATTTCACGTCTCTGCAAAATTCACTTCCACAACAACACTGGAATGCCTTTTTTGGGGGCTCAGGATCATTAAAGTCAATCCCATAGTCCTACAAAAATGTCCATCATGGCTTAATGCTTAATAGTAGGGAAATAACATATCTTCACCAAAGTTCTAAACTGTCCAAGCAGGTATTTGTCTTATTTTTCATGTCACATGTTTATGAGTACTTAAGGTCTTAAAAAATGGACAACAGATGATAACTTGAAGTTTAGCAAATAGCAACATAATAAACATTTGTGAACCATACATTCCAAATAAGTAACTAAAATAAATAAAAAACTTGTTTGTAGGCTTATTTACCCATGTTTGCTCTTCTGAAGCTCTCACCTCTTCAGTAGTAAAAAGGGCAAGCCGTTCATGCAAACACAAAATAAATAAATATATTAACTCTTCAAATGCAGTTTAGTAATGAAGGTAAACACCAACTTGCTTTGCTTCTATCCCCATCAATCGCAAAAGTTTGTTATCAGTTCGATTCATGCATGATAATATGGCGATCAGGGGTCTCCACTTCAACTGGAATGTCAATCAAGTATGCATCTTAAAAATAAAAAACATGTTGACCATCAACCGATGCAGAAAAGTACAAAATAAAAATTAAAAAATAAAAAAACATTGGAGGGAAGGCAGAGTTTTACTGCACCGCAAATTAAGAGGCTATGAGAAATCATGAAAGACAGTTAAAAGGAAAAACAACATATCATTATGCAGCAGTTAGAAATTTCAAGTACAAGAATCTACAACAACATTAAGAATTGGTGTTTGGGGATAAACATATGTTTCAATTTCAGCAATACAGCAATAGTGTATCACTCAGAACCCAAACATAAATTGCAGCCAAGGTTAAAGAATTCAGTTCTCCAAGTCAATATCAATTTAAAATGTCCCAACTACTAAAAAAGAAACATTTTTAGAAGGTTGTTGGCAATATTTCTCACATAACAACTTACGAGGCTATTGCTACAAAATATAAATGTGAGCAACATTTAAATTCTTTGAAATGATTGCAACTTACGTAAAAATGTAAGCTATTCAAATGATGAATGCCTCGATCATGCTTACACAATTTAATAGACATTTCCGTTTCATGACTTCAGCATTTAATACTTCTTCAAAGATCATGCTCCTTTACTTTCCATCTATTATTTGTAATGAGAGGTATGAATATATTTAGGTGCTCTTACTATTCATGAACGTTTATGATATTACAAAATGTACTACCAGAGGATTTCCCCTGTTAAAAGGCATCAAACAGTACCAAAAGAAACAAAACCAGGCCAAGATTGCCATATAGTACTTGAGAACATATATTTATTTGGGCTCAAGAAAATTGCCTATGATTAATAAACCTAGCAACATTTCCGTAGAAGGTTGCATCCAAACAAAGTGCCTCTTCATCCTCTAAAACTTTCTCTGAGCCCCAGTCTGCATCCCGTGTAACTGGATATATATGTCTCTCTCTGCCACTGCCTTTCATATTCCGCTCATATAAGTCAGTGTTGGTCAAGATCTCCCCAACGTACTCAAAAACAAAGGTTCCTTTAGGCAAGTTCTGGAGTGTCTTAAAACCCCAACCTTTTCTTTCAAGAGTCAAGAACACCTAAAGTCTAAAAGCATAGTCAATACCAATACAGAATCCTAACTTATCAACAAAAGTAGACCATGCATGTATTATGTAATAGATGAAGCAACTATGGAGTAAATAATGGTAAAATAAGTAGAATTAGCAGAAAACCTATAGTACCATATTTTCACAATCTCTTTTAAAATCACATATACATGTATTTTAGTAATAAAAAAAAAATCAAGTAATAGCTTTTCAGTAGCAATATTAATGCACCATACCTTAAGACGATGTAAGACACTAAGTTGTATATGAAAGGCAGCTTCTAAGAGCTAAATTGAAGCCATTTTACAAAGTTGCATTTCTACAATTGAAATAGAAAAGACATTTGAATACAACAAAAATATCTCCACTTAGTGGAGAAGCAAATTGCTGCCTAACAAAACGCTGGGGAGCTTTACCTGCAATTTGCATGCAATACCTCTCGGTACTACTCGATTTCCACATTGCATATTACATGCACATTTTCTCCAGTATTCTTTAATGAATTTGCTGACCAAATGGCCCTTGCATATTTTAGGTTTATACTCATTTTTAGACCTCTCAAATGGACAATCCTGACAATAAACAAAGTGATGCCCACGAGGCTCATGTTTCATAGACATACAGGCTCTTAGAAGAATTAGAAATTCTTCTCCTGGTTGACCTTCTGGTGTGTAAGCAAACTCTCCACCAGTTTCATGAGCACAAGCACATGGTATTAGCATTGAAAGACAGTCTCCCGAACAACTTGAACAGCAATGCTTATCTACAACCCAAGCCAGTGAGATATGCACGTAAGCATCTTGATATATTACATTGTCTCCCATGTAAATAAACTTTGGCAGATCCTAGTTGCCAATTTCATCTACCAATGAAATTTGCACAATTTCTGTTCCTTTGGTTATATCAGAAATGATATGCAAAGGCCTTTTCTTATCACAAGTAGCAGGTTGCTGCTTAACTTTGTTATATGAATTTGAACACCCAGAAGAACTGGAATCCTACTTATTAAAAAACGTAACTCCCTGTTGAAGATTTATCATAGGCTTTTCATTCTCTTTAGGAGATAAAATTTGGCTTGTGTTGCCCTTCGTAGATGAAGACTAATCTTCCGGCTCTTAAAGCACAATCGTTAAGACAATCTGCTAAATCCATCATGCTCCGCAACAATATTTTCCTTATCCTCTACTCCCTGTAAAGGAAAGATTAACTGCCCATTAAGTGCAAAAGGAAAAAAAAAAAAAGAGGTTCTTAAAAATAATTTGGAACAACTGCCACCATAATTAACCTATTAGTAAAAGCTACCATTGTCATCAATCATGTCATGCCTGACTGACTGACATATAGGAAAAATAAAGATAGGTCCACAAAATATATAAACAGCTAAGGAGTGAAATGGAACAGTGCATTGAAAATCGAATAACACAATAAATTACTTTATCTTCCTTGAGTTTAAAATATGCATCTATCAGTGCTTGGTAGTCTTCAGACTATTTGTTCCCAGTTCTTATCAAACACGTAAAAAAGGTGCTTCAGCAATGGTTTCACCTCTTGATCGGGATTACCTAAAGCTCTTGTTGCATTAAAGGCCATGCGAACTCTTTCATTTACAGCCATCAGCAATGATTAAATTTACTGAAAATCTTTATTTTCTACTTGGCAACCACCCCATTCCTTCTCCTTCATATATACTCCTATAGTCCTAAATATTGTAGTCTGCAGCAGTTGAGGTTGTCAGATTAACAAAGCAAAAACAAAGCTGCTTGTTAATATTAGAAGGTTATTGCAAATAATAAAATCCAATTAATGATACTAAGTGAAAAAAGCAATCTAATAAATATATCGTCACAACAAGATGATTACGACATACATGCGATTTGCAAAAGCCCCCTTTCGCTGGTGATATTAAAAAAAAAAGCACATAATTCGAGTGTGATTATCCGAAATGATCTAAAACCAATGACTTAAAAGACTAATCCGAAATTACTCGAAATTAAATTGATTTGACTTTAAAACTCAATAATTTAACCCAAAATGATTTGAATCGGATGATCCGAACACGAATAATCCCAGTGCCAAACCAGAAATTACCCACATCCAAAATGACACAAAATTTTCTTCAAACCTAAGGCGATTTAACCCAAACATAACTTAATCCGTCCAATTACCACCTCTAATCTCAATCAAACGGTGAAATTTTAACAAACATTGAACAGATGGAAACCTCACCAGATTCCCAAATATTTGAGTAAGTTGAAAATATACACATAAAAGTATCGACTTTCATTTCAGTTTCCTTATGAGCCAAAATAATTCTTTCCTTCATTTGTTCACTAGCTCTACTCGGTATATGGGGAAATTTTTAACCAAAATGGTATTATTATAAATAAGAATATTTAGAATGAAAATTTTTTTCTTTCCTACTTTCCATTCTTGCTACCAGGCAAATCCTAGAAAAGGAAAGATTTTTCTGACAGTTCATTTACTTAGTACATAAGAAACCAAATCATCAAGTTCCAAAATACAACAAAATACTGCCAAAAAACCCTATGAAAAAGAAAAGAAAAGACAAATCTTTTAACTCTGCTTTTTTAAGCAATCAAGTATTTCAAACCTAAATGAACATCAAAAAGATGGAAACAAACAATCTTTGATCACATTGCTAACGACATACACATAACATGTAAAAACCAAAATTACCAAAACGAACAGACTTTTCCTGCTTGGTTACCAGGAAAATGCAGGAAAAAGAAAAAAAAAGATTGCAGCTTTAGACATTAGAGTACCCCCGAGTCCATGTTTTTCATAGTCCCATTATGACAAAACAAATCCTTTAATAAAACTATCATAGTAATAACGATGACGAATAAGAGTAAAACTGAAAGAAGAAAAAAGTCACACAAAGCAGAGAAACAACCTTCTTGAAAAATGGGTTTTTTCTTTTTTTTTTTTTAAGAGAATGCAAGAATACATAAATCATAAATGTTTGAGAGTATAAACAGAATCACATGAAAAGGATGTTTTGTTTTCTTCCTGAACATGAGTATTTGTTTTCTTTAGCAGGTCTTTTTGTCTTTTTATTTTTTTATTTGACTGAGTTTTATTATTAAATTTTAATTTTTAATTGAATTTTATTATTAAACTTCGATTTTGGATATTTCAAGATAAAGTTTAACAACAAAATATATTCCTCCAAAATATTTTTTAATAATTAATAAAAATTAATTAATTAATAAAAACTATAAAAATTAAAAGATATAACAATTTTTATTTTATACAAAATTAAAGCTTAAATTTTGTAGTGTTTTGTAACGTCCCCGATCCCACATCAGGAGTATATGTAGATAAGAAATGATATATATATATAGAGATTTAATCTCAAACTTGTGAGGCGTCTTTTGTAGGATAAAATCGTGAAACCTTTGGGTCAAAACGGACAATACCTCGCAGGTAATGGCATCTGCAGTGTCTTAAGGTCAAGTATTTGACCCATTAAGCATCAATCTTACATTATTGGCTTCACAATCTTAATTTTTTAAAATGTGTTTTTAATCGTCAATTTTTTTAAAAAAAAGGTAACAAAAATAAAATATTTTATAGAATATTTTATTCTTATCTAGTACAAATTTACAAAATAAACAATGATGTGAAAGAAAAAAATGCTAATATTTCATAAAAATATTTTGTATGGTATCAAAATAAAAATTTTAAATTATATAAAAAAAATAAATATGACCAAAAAGAAGCAAAAAATCCCAAAAAAGGTTTTAAAAATGACGTTGTGAAAAATATATGTTAAATTTCACGAGCAACTATAAATTTAACCTTAGAGCATCATTGTTTTTGGAGATCATGACTTGGTGGCTTGACTATAACTTGTATTCTTCTTCTTAATAAAATTCTGTTTTAATTAAAAAAAAAAAAAACATTGGAGCATCTTACTGTTTTATGGCATCATCAATCACCAGCTACTTGAATAATAAAAGAAAGACCAAAAAGATTTTTTTTCAAAAAAAAAGGAAAATTTAAGCATTATTTTTTTGTAAAATAAAAATTCTATGTCAAAATTTTTATTTTTTAAGTATTTCAATTGATTAATTATTTTTAATTATTAAAAAGATATTTTGAAGGAATTTTTTTGTTAATTTTTGTCGTAAAATCATTCAAAATCAAAATTTATTGGTAAAATTCAATCAAATTGAAATAAAGGGGCAAAATTCAATCAAATTGAAATTGAGATTAGAATATAAGAACGAATTTGTCATTAATCCCTTACTTTTTTCTTTTTTTTTTAATTTTTGGGTGAACAATTTCTTCTACTTGTATCAAAGGTGAAATCTTGTAGATACCATCCCATTTTATGATGGGTCAATAGATTTTAAGTCAGTCCGAGTCATTTGATTCAATTTTTAAAGCTTTTTTTTTTTTTGTATGGTTGGATTTTTTTGGTGGTGGGTGATTGATGAAGCATTCAATTGGTTGGATTCAATTTTATAATGGATTTTGGTAATGGACTGATCAAAGTGGATCAAGCCTTTCTACAATCAAAAATTCAAAACATACATTAAAATAATGAAATTCAGGTAGAATTTGTCTGGCATGGACATTAATAATACACAAATTTTCTTTTGCAACAATTCCTCTCTACCTTCACCAAATTTAACCACCATTCCCAAAATCTGATTTCTTTTCAAAAGAAAAAAAAATTAAGGCTTGGTTCCTTCTGATCTTTCTTCAACAATCTTCAACTAATTCACTGTATAATAAAACAATAAATATGTTGTAAGTGACAACTGAAAATCATATGAAAAATAACCTTCTCAATTAATAATTACAAATATGAAAAAGGTGAGTTTTTGAAGATTTATACATACCATCACCCTTCTTTCCTAATTTCTTGCAAGACATCAAGAATATGTAGCCAATCAACAAAGCTGCTGCTCCTCCCAACACAATTGCTGTCAATTTACCTGTATGGTTTTTGCCTTCTGATCTTCCTGTCAAAAGTGTCATCTTAAATAAAATGAAATTTAAATCCGAACTCTACTCGGTTTATACAATCATTTTTAAAATGTAATATCTAACATGTCTAAACTTCATATTTTAAAATCTATAATCTCTTCAACAATTCTCAAACTACGATTTCTTTTGTATAAAAAAAAAAAGTAAAACCTGATTTTAGTTATGTAATATAAGCACGCAATTAATGAGTTTCAGCGAACATGATTATAATAGCAAGGTCATGTTTTGCATGTCTCAATGGAAAGAAATAAAATCAAACAATTGAAAAAAAATTTCCCATTTCAATCTAATTTTCACTTCATCATATTGAGTTTACCTTGGTTTAAGTTATCTGGTATCCCATCTGGATAGTAACCATAGGTAATAAAACAGTTGTCCAAATAAATTTGGCCTGAAAGTGAGCTGCCACACTCTTCCTGAGCAATCTGAGCTGCAATATTCACACATTTACCACAATCACAAGGTCTCAAATCCCCTTCACACTGTGCAATGACCTGCATCAGTTCATAATTTTCTTTAAAATATCCATCCCCATCTGTCACACCACTTTCCACAGCTGCAAATGCTGCATCCCTCACCTCTTCAAAGCCAAGAGCCACAGCTTTTTTCTCATCACAAATCTTGTGAAGCAACTCATAATTAGAACTTTCCTCAATGAACTCATCAGCTTTATAGTGAACATAGCAGCCATGTAGCTGAATCCGGGCCGAAACAGCTTTATTACACAGAGTGTTTGACATTTCAGGAAGTAAGGCTATGCATTTGTTGCATTCGTTGTTGCTTAGATCACCTCGGCATTGAAAGAGGCCTGAAATGCCATTGTTATCATCACCTGTGGTAGTTTTGTAAAATTTTTCTCGAGTGGATTTCGTTATGAGTTCTTGGAAAAAGTAGGAAAGGGATTCAGAGTGATAATTGGTTGAATCTGAAAATGTTTGGCTTGTGCAGTTCTTGTACATGAAGGTACTGTAATCTGAACTGATTTCTGCATTTGGTAGGATTACAATCTGGGAAAAGGCTAAAAGGATTAGTGTTTGAGAAAGAAGAGACAATGGTTTCAAGGTTGAATCCATAATTGCATATGGAGAAATGTTTGTTCAAGCTGGTTTAATGCTTGTTTTTATTGGGTTTGAGACAACAGTAGTCTACTGTTTTAAGAAGAAAAGCGACAATGGAATGAATCAGCTGTTTGAATATCATCTGACTGGATAGTAGTTATTTGTTTGTTAAAATGATTTTGGAAAGTGACTTGGGAGTTGGGATTTTGGTTTCATTTTTCCTGCCTACCTTTATCTAACTGTGGGAAACTTGTTTGATTATATTAAGTTTCTCATTGTGCCTTTTCAGGTAGAATAGACAGAGACGTAAGAAAGAGGTACTTCCTATTACATAACCAACCCAATAAAAGAAAATCCCTTCCATTCTTCTACACATTTTCAACCAGGGAAAGTATGGTGAAAAGGAAATGTCTATCTAATTCGAACCTGAGGTTTAGCCCAAATGGTTCACTCAATTGGATTAATCCGTAGCACTTGCAGTTCCCCTATCCCAATTCGCCGAGGCTTGGAAAGTTGGAACTCACTTTGAACCAAAAAAAATCTATCCAATTTTAATATACAGGACTTCTAATCTGTCATCCCTGTCATTGAAGATGGACTCTGGCTCAAGCTTCATACTTTTCAACCATTCCCTCAGAAATTGGGCAACTTAATGGTAATTAAGAAAAAACTACTATTGCTATGAAGATGAAGCAACAGATAAACTAGTATTGTGTTATATATTGTTTAGCCTTTTAATGTGCAATACAACAGCAAACTACAATACCTGTTTAATATTTGTACGTATCTCCCCCACCTTCCTTTAACTTGTCTGCCACTCTCCCTTTCTTATAAATCTCTCCCAAGTAACAACACTCAGTCACTCACAATCTAACCTCTTACCATATTCACTATCTGCAATCACACTATTATTGCCAACATCTGGCTTGCTTGTGCACATAGAGGATGATCTGTACTACCAACACATACAAGAAAGAGTTAATGTCATGAATAACCATTGTATCATGCATTTTTTTTTTTAATGCCACATATTTATTTTAAAAAAGTTAAATGCGATACTTATACCATCCAATTATGTGACAATATGATATTAGGTTGATATCATTTATTAAAGATAATTGCTCGTCTTTTAACTAATTAGATGTTAACACGTGACAATTTTTGTCATGTAATAGTAAATTATTGCATATGTGATTGTCACATATAATTTTTAATAAAAAATATAATTTTATTTTTTAAAAATAAAATAATAATATTTTTTTAAAATTTTTTTCTCTCTGTCTTTCCTTTCTTTTTTTCATTTGTTTTCTATCTTTATTTTTTTATTATTTAAAAATTATAATTTTTGTTTTGAAGAAATCTTTTTTTTCCTCTTTCCCTCCTGACTACGTGGACACCATGCACATGTACAAGTTAACAATTATTTTGTTGATATGGCATCAAATTAATACTATACATGGTATCACCTAATTTGGTCAACTGCCATGTCATCGTCCCTTACACCTAATGATAATACAAGTAATACATTTGACCCTACTCAAAAACCATCCTTAATCCTCGTAAAAAATCGTTTTACTTAAATTTGCAGAATTCAAGAATCTGTTAATTGTTAAGTAATTACTCGAGCTTAACTAAACTGATAAAAATGGTGAGATTTATATAGAAATTTTAGAATCTAGAGAGTCATAGTAATATCTTCTACTTAGAACAAAATAACAAACCTGTTAAAAAAATCATGGTCTAAAAACCATGGCAATTGGCAACCAACAAACTTTCCTACCATTTCGCACCAACACCTCCTCCACACATTTATTTCCCATCCCTTGATCAGTTCCTAACTTTGTACATGCATCTTCCGTAGATTGTCGTCGGTGACTCCCGCGGGTTAGAGGGGTCTCCGCCTCTAATCCTACGCCGATCTCAACCAACCACAATGGCTGCTCCTCCTACTCATTCCAGAATTCTAGAGATCAACCTCATTTCGGCTGAAGACATAGCCCTGGTCTCCAAAAACATGAAGACCTACGCGGTTGCTTGGGTGCAACCGGACCGCAAGCTCGCCACAGGGGTAGACCAAACAGGCGGAACCGATCCATCTTGGAATGAGAGGTTCATGTTCCGAGTTGATGACAAGTTTCTTAACTCAGAGGATGCCACAATTGTTGTGGAGATTTATGCCGCTGCGTGGGTTAAAGATGCCCTGATTGGATATGTTAACGTCCTCATCAAGGATATTTTCCACTTGCGATCGGTAACCGACGCCAAGATCAACAACTCCACCACGAGAACTGTCACGCTTCAAATCCGTCGTCCCTCCGGCCGCCCCCAAGGGATTCTCAACATGGAGGTAGCCCTTGTTGATAGTACCATGCGTAGCATGCCTTTGCTAGAAGACCCTAAACCAATAACAAGCGGCCAAAACAAGGAGAATCACGAGAATAATGAGCCACAAAATTACAAGTTAAATGCAAACGCTAAGATAAGCCGTTCACAAAGCGACCGAACCGATTTAACAATGGAAGATAACTGGGGGAAAAGGCCTGATAAGGGCTCGATTGTTAATGGTGGTTCGGGTTCCAACGGTTCCGCGGTTAAAGGCAATGGTAGCATGGTAAATGGTGACTCTCTTTGTAACTCGGACTTGGGGCCTTCAGCTTCGGTTGTAGCTGAAGCCATTGCAAAAGGGTTGTATAAGCCACCAATTAATCGTCAAGCTCAATCAAAAGAAACAAGTAAAAGTATAAGAGAATGGACCAAGAAAGAGAGGGAAGAAGACCTAGAGAGGAAGCTAGAGAGATGGCGATCGGATATTCCACCTTCGGCCCGGAAAGGGAAATCAAGCAAAGAGAGAAGATCAAGGGGGAAGAGAAGCGAAGGTACGAAGTTGTTCTCATGTTTTGGTAATGCTTTTGGACTTGAAATTTCGATTACTTGTGGTGGAGGTAAGAAGAAACATGGAAAAGGCCGCAATAAAATTTGCCATTTAAGCTCAGTGGATGATAATTATAACCAATCTGTCGTTTGAATATTTTCGAAAGATTTAATTGAGGTATGGAAGAAGAGATCAAATCTCCTTTTTTTTTTTTTTGTTTCTTTTTTCCTTGAAAACTACAAAGCATGTCATGATCAGCATGGGATAGTTGCAAGTAATATGTTATTTGTACTTGCATCTCTAGTTCTGCCGAAATTAAATCCTTCATTTTGATTTTGATTTTGAATTATATATATTTCGGCAAGAATGTCTATATGAACAAGTTATTCCTTCATATGTACTTTTTAGTCATGTATGGTTAATACTAATTGTATTTTTTATGAAATTAAGCTAGTGAATAGCATCCAAGAGTTTTAGTCAGAGTAGGTGCATATAACTTTTTCTTCAAAGAATAGTTCGAATCTTTTTTTTTTATAAATTGATCAAAAGTTTCGAGATACATATAATAGTAGTTTTTTTTTTTTTTAAGGATACTTATGAGAAAGTTTAAGAGAAAGAAAGAATTCAATTAAACATAATTCCTTTGTGCTTTTGAATAACCAGTCAGTGGGGGTTTAGGTTGATTCAGAAGGTTGGTTCATTATTTGTTCATCTGTCAAAGTATAATTCACATGGCTAATGATTGCCGTATAAAGAGGTAGAAAAGGGTGGAAAAAAGGTTGGGAGAGATTTGAGATGATGTTTAGTAGTAAAGGGGAAAAAAAAAAAGAGAAGACATTAGAAAATTTGTTTAAAAATATTATGCCACCTATAAAATCCTACATATGTGCATAACAATGGACATTGCACTCTTTTTTTTATGAAAATTTTCTCTTGGTGCTGATATATTAGCTTAATTAGTTGTTCAAGGTAAGGTTAATTAATTAGGTAAAAGATTAATTAGTTCAAACATATTTCGACATCTTTATATGAACTTCCTTTAACCAAAAAAATAGAGATTGATTTATTAATAAAATATTAAACTCTTAATTTTAATAAATAAAATTTAAATTATTACAGTTTCAATGAAAAAAATAAATATTGTGAAGAAATCTCGTTTATGTAGCAAAAATCTTAAAGAAGTAACATGGTGAATAAATCACTTTGAGTTTTAAAGAAATCATCGTATATCGATCTTTACCTTGATTAATTCATTTTAATATCTCATCTCATAATATTTAAGTGTTGAAACTTAAGAGAAGTTGAGTAATGAGAATCTTATAAGTTTTACAAATATATTTGATAGGTTCATCATCGATAAAGCACTAGTAACTAACAAGCTAAATTGCCTCTAACATAAAATTATATCATTTATCTCTTTGCTATTGATTCCTTTGTAATATGAAGTAGTAATTAGTAAACAATAAAAATTGTACTTCACATATCATCATTTCTTTTATTTTCCTCTCTTCTCTTAACATAAACACATTGTAAAAACATTGAATTATGCCTCCATTTTTTTTTTCAAAAAGATGTAAAAAGTAAATTCTGAAATTTTGGGGAAATAAAACAATTTATGAAAGGTAAAAGAATCTTTAGGAGTTTGAGACACATGCATTTTCTAGCTCTCACCTTAACACTTAATCATCACATGCACTTGTCTTCTGTGTCAGCCATGCAACAAATAGAGACAATGAAGCAGGTAGAAGCTTACAACTATAAAGCAAAAACCTTGGCTAAACATTTAGACAAAGGCAACCCCCAAACCAGCCTAGCCGCCTTTGTTTTCTCTTTTCCCTTTACTCATGGCTAACCATTTCTTTGAACGAAAGCCCTTTAAGCCTCCCTTTGAGATCATAGAGAGGAAAACAACTGCAATCAACATTAAATACAAAGAGTGCAAGCGTAACCATGCACCTCAACTTGGTGTCAATGTTGTCGATGGTTGTGGTGAATTTACTCCTAAAGGAACGTCAGAAACGAGACATGTTGTTGATGATCTTGATTGTGAAGCTTGTGGTTGTCACAGGAATTTTCATCGCAAAGAGGTGACGAAAAAAATTACTCTAACGTTTATTGAAAACGAAGATGCTAATTTGTTTCATTTTCATCCGTGACGTTTCCAATTGAACAGTGAGCAAAAACCATTGGAAAACGAAGAGTTAAATGGGAGGATGAAGAAACCTAAGAGCGATGAATCAATGTAAAATGCAAATGGTAGTAAGAAATAAGGCCTTCATTTTGGCCATGGTTAATTTTGAAGTTGTTGGTTTTATTAGGTTTTAGTTAATAATAGTAATAACTAGGTGAGAAGAGTTATTGTCTTGTTGAGGACTTTTCTTGTTTTTCCAATGTTACCTTTTCTACTTTAATATAGTTTTTCTCATGGTTGTGTTAATAAATTTCTACTATGTTTGGTTATTTGTTTATTTTCTATTTGCAAGCATATATTAAATTTTGTTTGTAATGCTAATCTTAAGACAAATGACATCGAATATGTTTAAATTTTAAATTTTAATACTTACAATGATAATTATTTTTTGTAAAAGGTACATACTGCAATCATCTAAGATAAATATCAAGAAAGGGAGTCCATCAATTGACCTCTATACATATAATATGATGATGGGAATAAATTTTGAATCTTTAGGAAAAAAAAAAGAGTGTTTTCAGTAATTAATTCATTAATTTCTACTAAAAGATGTTTAAATTAGTTTTTTACTAAGATGTCCCTATCAATTCGATCTTATGACTCTAATTTCAAAGTTTTTAAATTTAAATTTTTAAAAATTATAACACTATATCTCATATTTAATTTTATTTTTATTTTATGAGTTTATTTCTCAAATGATTTTCTTTTGAGAAACAATATTTTGTCCATACATAGAGGATTAGTGATGCATTTCTTTTTTTTTTTTTTGGTTGAACGATAGTTATTTTTTTCAGAGACAAAACATTCACCATTTTATTAAAATCATTATAATTTTAAATTGCAAACCTTAATTTAAACAAAAACGATTCAGTTGAAACTAACGTTCAGTTTAAATTAATTTAATCTAGCTTATGAAACCATAACTTACTGATAAGGAAAATCTTATAAAATCTTGAAGTTTTAAGTTCAAATTTTACTATACGAGTTTAATTGTTTAATTATATTATAATTTATTAATTGATTATTGAATGAGTGTAACTTGATTATTATGATATAATAATTAATTATATAAATATAATACTTGATTATGAGTTTAATTTCAAAAAATAAATTAAATTAATCTGCATTTTGTACCATATTAGCAAAAGTTTTCAATATTGCTTTAGTTATGTTGTTTGTTGGGCTAGAAATAATGATCTGTTGACAGAAATTAAAGGCCTTCAAGAACTTATTAGGAGATCTGTTCAGGCCCATGCTTTGGGATAAGATGGTCCAAAAGACTTCTGGAAATAGAATCATAAATTCCCTCCCAAGGTTGCTCTTATGAAAAAAAAAAAAAAAGTTAAATAGATGTTTAAAATTTTGTTATTATAATTTAAAAAATATGTATCATCTATTACTATTAACAGTAAAATTTAAAGACTTTCATTTTCAATGAAATAAATTTTCTATATACCCGAATTTTAAAAAATTCTAAATTACGTGAACAATCATACCTTACACATCAAACCAAAAAATATATATTTGGTTCTTGCTAAGACTTCTTTCCTTCATTTTTACTTTCAATTTCTTAGCACTTAATTTCTTGATACCGACGCAAACATTCCATTTTGCCAAATTATATACTCCCAATCCTAGGCTGCTTGAATACGAATTTTCTATTCAGCTTGTGGAAGATAGATATTGTCTTGACATGAATTGTTTTGAGAGAAATTCAACTCTGAATTCCAATAGGGCGGCTATAAAAGATTTTTTTTTTTTTGTGTGAGAAAATTATTGGTGATCGGAATCCTATTTGATTGGAACATGACAAGGATATGAGCGTAAAAGAAAATATCCAAAGCATCTTATCCAATGAAAATATATCAGATCGTTCAATCAATTTCAAAATTCCACATGCTTCACTTTTTTTTTTACTATGACATGTTATAATAAACAAAACCAAAAAAAAAAAAAAAAACGTTGAAGATGAAGAAAAAGTAGAAAAAGTAAATTTTTAAAGAACTTTAACTATTTAAATTAATGCATGCATTAGTAATTCAGCGAAGCTTTGAGTATCAAGGACAAAAACATAAAACAAAATACAATCATTGAAGATTTCAACTTGATTTATTTCCTATGCAACTAATTTTCAACTTTAATCATATTAATTTTCATAAGACATCCTAAAATATTCACCATGTAACTTATATTTTAAATCCATTAAGTTTTTAGATATAAATCTTTTATTTAAAAAATTTATAGACATGGGCTTTTTATAAACTCTCATTTGATTTACTCAATTAGGCAACACTTAAGCCATATGTTGAAACAAAGAATTAGATTCGGATAAATAGAGAATAATTATTAAAGTTTGAAATAAATATAAAAAAAAAAAATTTCATATTAAAAAATTCAATATCTTCAGTTTCTTGATGTAATAATTAAAAATAATTTCAAAAATAATTTCAATTAGTAGATAAAAAAATAAAATTGAAACTGAATTTGTTATTAATAATCCAAAATCCAAATAAAGTTGAAAGAGAGTGAGGAGAGCAATCGCTCTAAACTGAGAGTAGGAATTTTTTTTTTTATCTCAATCATTGAAGTTGGTAAAGGGAAGGTTTCTTATCATGAATGAGCTAGGAAAGCAAAGCAAACGACTCCAACATGTGAAAGCAAACCCAACAAGCAAAATTTTTTAAAAACAAAAGGAAAAGGAGAAAAGCATAAATCATTATCATCATTGTTAAAGCTTCCCATCAAAACCCAAACCTCATCCCTAACAAGCACAAGCTGAAAGTTTCTCTAATCATTTGTCTTCCAAGACAAACTTTGTTCCTTTGAGAGAGAGAGAGAGAGAGAGAGGATTGTCTCAGAATTTCTCGCTTTTAATAACCTCCCTCTTCCCTTTCTCTTGGAGTTTTTTTATGTATGAAAAGAAATCTGTAAAGGGTTGAGGAAGTGATATTATTGAAGATAATTTGTGGGTTTTGGTGGTTTTTGAGTTTGTGAGAGATTGCACAGTCAAGATGTTGGGGTGTGAATGTTTTTGTTGGCAAAGACATACTGATCATGAGTTGCCTTTGCCTTTGCCTCAGCCTCACCCTTTTTCTTTGCCTTCTCCAATTCCAGAATGGCCTCCAGGTATGCTTTGCTTTTTCTCTTCAACCCCAAAGACAAAAAAATCCGTTGTTTTTTTGGTATCCTTGTTTTATTTCTTGTTAATTTTCTGGAAAATTAAATTGAAATCTGTTTCCTTTAGAAATATTATGATTACTTGAGATATGAGTTTTTCTTCTTTTTCCCACCTCTTTTTTTTCCTTTTTGAACATTGTCTTTCTTTTAATTATTTGCTATGGATTTTGATGATTATGAAGATTTTTAGCTAATTATTTGGATAATAACAAGCAGTTAAAAAAAAAAAAGAATTTTAGTTATCTGAATTGGAAAGTAAAATAATAATAATTAAAAAAAGAAGAAGAAAAACTAACTAAGTACCAGAATACGATACCTTATAACTTAGTAAATGCCTCAAGGTTTTGGGTTTCTCTCTATTACATTCACTTAAAATAATAAATGCATTTTAATGAGGTGGTTCCAATATTTACTTTTGATTATGTAAATTACTGGGTCATTGATGCTTGGGAGGAAAGTTTTTTTGCCTCTAAACCTTCTTTAATCTTTTGATCAAAATAAAAACCTTGAATTTTTCTTATTTTCTTATTCGATTCCCCTTTTTTGGAGGAATTTCTTCCTTCTCCTTAAACATTAAAACTTTGATTAATTTTAATTAATAAAATCGTAATTTTCTTTGGAACTCTCATGATAAAAAAGAAAACACATATGAACCCGGATCTTAATTCAGTTGGTTCATAAGATATCCAACAAGTCTAACGTTCAAATCTTAGCATATGTAACCTTCAAAAATCAAAATCTAATAGGTCAAGTCCACTTTAGAGATAGCTGCTTTATTTTGTTAGCTTTAGAATTTGTTAATTCTGTATGTTATATTTTGGTCTATAAGTATGACCAAAGCAATAGCTTAAGCAACTTGTACATGAAGTTGGTCAATATTTTAGTGTTATAAACATTCTAGGCTGCTTGAATGTTGAAGTTTGCCCTGAATTTTGGAGTTCATAATTTTAATGCTTAGAAGCTTATAACTCTTGACAGAATTCTCTTTTCTAAAAAGGGTTAGTATCTAATTTTACTCTATTTTTTAATTGTATTTTTGGTACTTAATTTGTTTAAGCTTGGAGGTGTAGGTGTCCCTTTCCCTTTGCTTTGAAGAAAGCAAAAGTTTTATGATTGCTTTATACAGACGTTCTCTGAAAATATTGTTGTTTATTACTCTTGAAATCACCATAGTTCTCTAGGCTTTCAACTGCCAACTTCTTGATGATTGGTAACCAAGAAACAAGCTGATTAATATTCCTAGAAAATTTCTTTTCTGAAACTGATAAGCTTACCTACTTTATTCAATCATTCTATGGTAGTTGTGCTTTCATACATCATGACTGGATATGTGAACTCGCTTTTGATAATGATTGACTACCATTTTCACAGGTCAAGGATTTGCTACTGGGAAAATAAACCTAGGAGAATTAGAAGTGGTTAAAATTACTAAGTTTGAGAGTGTTTGGGGCTGTGATTCGTTGCATGGCAAAGCAAAAGGTGTCACATTTTATAAACCAGTGGGGATTCCGGATGGATTTTTCTGTCTTGGTTATTACTGTCAGCCAAATGACCTGCCGCTGAGAGGGTATGTTCTTGTGGCTCGCAAAAGGGTAGCTTCCGGTCCAGAAGTTTATTGTGACTATGACTCTGATTCAGACCTTCCAGCGCTAAGAAAGCCTGTTAACTATTCATTGATTTGGAGTGCAGATTCACATGGTAATGGTTGTGGCTTCTTCTGGCTGCCAAACCCGCCAGTGGGTTACAAAGCAATGGGAATTTTGGTTACGGACACCCCAGAGGAGCCTAATGTGGAAGAAGTTAGATGTGTCCGAGAAGACCTTACAGAGACTTGTGAAATTAGGGATACCATACTTGCTTCTGATACAAACACATTTCATGTTTGGAACACAAGACCATGCAAAACGGGAATGTTTTGCAAAGGTGTTTCTGTTGGGACATTCTTCTGCAGCACATACTTTGTATCTGAAAAAGAAGAGTTAGAGATTGCATGCTTGAAGAATCTTGACCCCACACTACATGCAATGCCAAATTTAAACCAAATTCATGCTCTTATCAAGCACTATGGCGCAACTGTTTTCTTTCATCCTGATGAAGATTATATGCCCTCATCAGTGCAATGGTTTTTCAAAAATGGGGCCCTTCTATACAAAGAAGGCAAGCTTAAAGGTGAGCCTATTGATTATTGGGGCACTAACTTGCCTAGTGGAGGGACAAATGATGGTTCATTTTGGATAGATTTGCCAGGAGATGATTATGCGAGAAATAATGTTAAGAAAGGGAACTTGGAGAGTGCAGAGCTCTATGTTCATGTAAAACCAGCATTGGGTGGAACATTTACTGATATTGTGATGTGGATATTTTGTCCCTTTAATGGACCAGCCAACCTTAAGATTGGTTTAATGAGTATACAAATGAACAAACTTGGGGAACATGTGAGCGACTGGGAACACTTCACTCTCCGCATAAGCAACTTTACTGGAGAACTGTGGCAAGTATACTTCTCACAGCATAGTGGTGGTGAGTGGGTTGATGCTTTCAACTTGGAATTTATTGATGGTAATAAGCCAATTGTTTACTCATCGCGACATGGGCATGCTAGTTTCCCGCATCCTGGGACTTACCTTCAAGGGTCAGTTAAACTTGGAATAGGAATTAGGAATGATGCTGCCAGAAGCAAATATTTTGTGGACTCAAGCACTAGGTATCAGATTATTGCAGCTGAGTATCTTGGAGATGAAGTAGTTATAGAGCCATGTTGGTTGGAGTACATGAGAGAGTGGGGTCCAAGGATAGTATATGATTCACGATCTGAACTGGATAAGATAATTAATCTGCTCCCATTGTTTGTTCGATTTTCAGTGGAGAACATTTTTGACCTGTTTCCAACTGAGCTTTATGGTGAGGAAGGGCCAACTGGACCGAAGGAGAAGGATAATTGGGTAGGAGATGAAAGATGTTAGTTTCGATGTGTAACTTTGCACGAAGTCCATACGTTCCCTGCTTTCTTGTATACAGTCATACTGGGGATGGTTTTAGGTGTACTAATGGAACTGCAAAAAGTAGCTTGGTGAGTTCTTTCCCGTGTAAAGTTGGCAGAAACAGTGATCTGATTTCTTCTTCAAGAACGAAGGTTGCACTCCTGGTCCTGGCACAATTTGGTTTGTGGGCAACAACACTCACACTTGAGTCAAAGGCGGAGGTACTATGCATCTATGCAGCATTCTCGTACTATATACAAATTCATTTAGGTTCATAGAAAGTAGGTTCCAGTGCAACCGGAGCTCTAGCTGCACTTAGATAAAGAAATTCTGCAGCTATCATTCATTGTAGTTTTATTCTTAAATATGGTCTTATGCTTATAGCTCCTCTACTAGTTCTTGTTCTTGTAGTTGCAAGTGACTTGCCATGAAATCCAAGAATTTCATGTCTAAATTTGAATTTGAAAAAAGGAAAAAGAAAAAGCTAAAGCCCTTAAAATTTCTGTCAAACCTGTTGTGTTTGGGCAGTTCTTGTTGTCCATGTTTTTTTCATGTCTTATTCAGTAATATATAAGTTATGTATTACATGGCTATTGTGCATATATAAATCATGGCCTCACACCGGTTGGATATGTTTCTTTGCTTTTAAAATTTATATATAATCATAGTAATTGGTTATGATATGAGCTATGAAAACCTTAAAGAAATAAACATCTTGATACCATGTACAATTTAGCCTTAAAAAACTCAAGACATGAAAAGAAAAAAAGTAGCAAAAGATTTCGAGTAGTGCAGAGCTTTAGTGCTGCAGAAGCACATAAATATTCATTACTCATTTCATTAAAATGGATCCTAAAACTCAGATACCCAGAGGGCAAATTCCTGTCAGTTCAAATTTACACTGCCTCCCACACCTGCCCTTCAAAAATTTAAACTTTATCAAGTTCTTCATAACAGAATTTCAACCAACCATCCCCATCCCCCAAAGAAATAGAAACAAAAAGATCCTGTGTAAACGGGCAACAATAACGGGGCCCCAAAAAATATATATTGTGTTCAAAAGGAGATTGAACTGAAATCATATCAGCTGGCACGTACAGTCACAACAAATTACATTTGATAGACCATGAACAAAAAATTGATCTCTATTTGTTACCTTGCCATTTTGCTGTCCCTCTTTAAGTTCTCCCAGCTTATCTCCTGGGCACATTCCCCACATACAGTACTACAACCAAATTTTGTACCCTGGCTTCTAAGAGTGAGGAGGTGGGCAAGATTAGTGCATTTCCGTTGCACAATCCGACTCCTGAAAATACCCTTGGGTAGTGTAAGGTTAACCATCTCGGGCTCTGGTTTAGGAGGGGCGACATCTGGAACAACAGGCTTGCGCTCTACTGCAGATTCATCAAGGGATACTCGCTGCACCTGCTCCCATTCTAAGGTTTTCCGATAGACTTCCCAAGCCATATCTTGCTCCTCCTTTGAGAGCTTTTCATCTTCATTCTCTTGCAAAAGGGTCTCATGTTCATGGTAATTGGCAATCCACCTAAAAACATCAATAATAGATAAGTTACTCTGATAATAAAAAGGGACTCAGGTCAAACTTATTTGATGATAGCAAGGAAATTTGCTTATATGCTACATTACGTGGCACTCAAACAGCAGAATCAGATAAGAAGCATATAATTTTATTCATTTTTCTTTAAAAGGGAAAAAGAACATGAATACAACGTAAAGAATGGATATAGTTATTCCTAGCTAATAAAAGCTAAAACCAAGAGACAAACAAGTAAAAACAGACTGACAGCACCTTGGATGATGCTTGCCGAGTAAACTTTCCATTAATTTGTCAGAGGAACAGCTTCCATGAGAAGGAGGCATCTTCTGCTTCAGTGACTTTCCAATTTCACAAGTCACGTTTTGATTTCCATTCTCTTCACTAAGTTCCATCAAAGAATCAAAATTCTCTTCATCACCAAATTCAAACAGATGTAACATCTCCTCCTTAGAGATGGTCCTATGTACTTGTTGTCTATCTACCACCCTGGCAGCAAGACCTTCTTTCGTCACCTATTTGCACCATTTACTAGTCAAAATGTTATTCAAGAAACCAAAAACAATGATGGACAAAAAGGTTTCCTTTACCTGACGCTTATAAATTTTTTCTTCCATAGTCCCATGTGCCATCAATCGATAGGCAAACACTGGCTTTGTCTGGCCATATCTATAATAATAGAAAAACATATTATGCAATTAAAACATGTGAGAGTAAAAAATAACCTTTAATTAACAGAAATAAATGACTTAAACCCACCTCCAAGCCCGATATATAGCTTGAAGATCATATGTAGGGTTCCAAGATCCATCAACAATAATTACACGGTTTGCAGCATATAAATTAATCCCAAGAGATCCAGCTCTGGTAGAGATCAAAGTACACTTGACTCTTTTATTCATTGGCTCATTAAACCTCTCAACCAACCTTTGCCTTTCAGAACTTTCTGTTCTTCCATCCAGCCTGTATGGCACGTTGCAAAGGAAAGAGAGCTTGAGACATTTTATTCTCAGAATTTTTTACAATATCTCATACTTACAAAAAGCAGTCTTGTTAAGTACAAACTTAGATCACAATATGCTATTTATTAAAAATGAACCGGCTTCCAAGCAAAATAAGGTACACTTTTGAAGAAGTTTACAACATAATTCAAAAATGTTTATGCAGCAAAAATTATTTTATAGAAAAGCAGTCATGTTCAAACACACATTCACCATAACAACCAAGTGGATTAACAGAAAGTTAAGGCATCAAAAGGGGTATGAAATTAAACAAATTTAACAAATTCTAGACAGTTTCCACTGAATACACGCACCTATACCAGTCTTTCCCCTTTTTCCAGAACTTCCCCTTTTTTCCACGTCTGGGTAATCTTGAAAGATATAGTTCTATCAGATCTAAAGTTGGAATGCTCTGACTAAAAACCAGTGCCTTGTCACCCACATCTGAACACATGGTTATGATATCAAGCAGCAAAACCATTTTGCCACTGTAATCAAGCTCTTTATAATTATTTTCATGAAGAAGATCTCTCCACCAACCCTTGTAAGGTGAAATATTCAAGCATCAGCATGATAAGAACAAATTTAATATAGTCAAAAGCTATTGTCTAATGAAGTTATGTAAAAGGCACATAAAACCAACAAATAAAACCAAATAAATATCCGCATACCTTTTGAATAAACCCATAATCATTTTTCTCTTGAAGAGAATCATTCATATTCCTTGTTTTCTCTGTAATACAAGAAGCACAACCATTTAAACACAAATGTTAAAACACATGAAAACCTAATGATTGAATAGAGAAAACTTTCCAATGAGTCTATAAACTATCAACATGTCTCAATGACTGGAAATGGAAGAAGAAACTGCAAAAATACTAATTCATTTTCTGGCTAGTGAAAGCAGTAAGACCAATGCAGACAAGACCTGGAAACCTACCAGATAGCCCACTATGGCTAGTACTAAATCTGCAATTTCACACCCTGAAAGGGCAGAGTATGTATCTGATGATGATCTCCCCCCCCCCCCAATTTTTTTTTCATGTGTGGAAGAGAACAGATACTTAAATCAACACACATGATAAAGTCTCCAAAGTAATAAGTTGAGACTTACTCCATATTTATCTAACTAATAATGACTCTATGTTATTCTATCCAAGCTTCAAAAGAGATATTTCTAAATTCAAAGCAAGTACTAGGATTTCAATACAAAACTAATACCCCCTGAATTCCGCGGATCATGAGAACAACATACAAGTCTAAGAACAAGTAACATCAGTTCGCTGCATTTAGAAAACAATCAACCTTATCTAATGGAGCCATAAATTTAAGACTAACATATTCAGTATGCAGATATGACATGTCCACACATAAAAAAAGCTAAGTACAGGAAGCAACAAAGAGAAAGTGTGAATACCTCCAACAGCCACATTATAATCCATATTTTCATCACTGAAGCTATCATCTGCAAGAAAGTTTTCAGCAGTATCTTCACGACTAATATAGCCTCTATCTTCTTTGTTCAATTGCAGTATCCCAGGATGGTTCCATATCTACAAAGGAAAAAAAAATAGCTCCATCAACACAAAATGCATTCAAAATAATTTTTTCTTTTAAGGAAAAAAGTAGGAAGATGAATAGAACAAAATTCACATAAATCCTTCTACAATTTCAATTTTCAACCCATAAAGTCCAGAAAAGATCAAATATTTTATTGCAAGTTAAAAGAACCCCAGATACGTCATGGAATCTAGAACTTAGGAAAATATCAAGGTTTATTCATGATTTTCATTTCTCAATCCACAAATATCTATCAGTTGAGAATTGCTGAAACCAATCTCTTCCGGACAATGAATCTCTTTTCCTTGACTTCTTCAAACGCTGCTCCAACAAAATAATGTAGTAGAATACACCTCCTATCACTTAAGGAATAAGGCACCAAAATATTAAAAAAAAAAAAAAAGAATGGAAGAAATCTCCATCACTCGAACAAGGGTGCGTATAAAATACCCAAAAAAGTGAGAGCACATTATTTTCTAAACAAGTTGAAGTGCACCTAGATATTAAGAATGGTTTGTCCAGCTCTTTGTGATATCATGGATCTACTTTGGCAGTCAAGTAAATGTCAGGCGCACACCTATTGTAATTTACAATGGCATTTTGTAAAAACTTCATAAACAATCAACTTCATCTAAAATTTTAATTCCAGAAGCACATTAGTCTTAAAGATCCTTGAACAAAAGAGAGGGGTTAAGGCTTATAAATGCATCCATTAATGCTCAAGAATGTTGCATGTGAAGAATCTTGCACAACTCTTGGTGAGACTAGCAGGACAATGTGGAAACTCAGTGGTAGCTCAAGTTTTAAGTTTTCCATACATCTCTACATATTTGACTTGGTTAACAGGATCTACCTCAATTTTTTTATTGGTTCATTATTAGACAAACAAACCAAACCAAAATTTAAACATACTGATCCCAAGTCATCAGAGAGTTGTTTCCATCCCTAATTTAAAGGTGCATTCACTTAAAACCTGCAAGGGTTGTGTGGCCATGCATGCATGCATCCATGTGATAAAGCAACTACATAAACTTAAGGAACAAGCTGTATAAGATTATACCTGAGCCAAGGCCTGGTAACCAGCAAAAAAACTCTTCCTAATTTTTTCATTAGAAGCTCTGTCATTTGTAAAACCATGTACATCAAGGAATCTCTTGTAAAGCTTCCGCTGTAGTGGAGAAAGCTTTACAGCAATAACGAAGACAGTTTTAGGAGGCAAGTCTTTTTTCACCACACTCATATCCATTCTCTGAACAAATCCTTTTAATTGCACATAAAGGATGTGAGACCTTTGATTCATAATTTTCACATCTTCATGCGTTGAATTTGTGTGCTGACCATTTTCTATTGGATTCTGGAAACTGCATTTACAGAAAACCAAGATTTCATCAAAATGACAAAAAAAAAAAGACGGGGAAGAATGAGGATGATATAAGAGTCCTTGCCGGTTCCGAAACTCATGGCTGCTTCCAAGAAAACCTTCTCTTACAAAATCAACCATCTGTTTGAAGGAAACCCAATAAGAACTGTGTACGGTATATACAAAAAAGAGATAATTTGATGAAAAAAATAGCTCACACAGTAGTACTCCATGAGATTGTTCTGAAGTGGTGATCCAGTTAAGGCAATCCTCCTCTGACACTTCACTTGTTTCAAGGCCTGGGTTGTATCAGCCCTGGTGTTCTTAATAGTATGGGCTTCATCACAAACTAGTATATCAGGCCCATCCTGGAATTGGAAATAAAGTTGATTCAAAGGCAGAAAAACCTTAGAAATCATTGTGAAAGAAAGTAGATTTGTCCAAAAGTGATGCAAAATAAAGATAAATATATATCAAATCATCAGTTACAGACCTATACTATAGTCAAATCACCTCAAGTCATACAATCTTCATGTCCATTTTTCAATTTGCAAACAAAGTCAATGCTTCAAAAATAACACAGGCCCAGCATTGCAGTTCACATCAAAATTAATGAAAATTTTATTTTGTTCCACTACTGAGTATAAGTGCACAAGCAAACACATACTAGTAGTTTATAATGAAATCTAAATCCATTTTGCTAATAAAGTAGCAATTTCTAAACTAATCAGATAATAATCTTGGTTAACCATACATTCAAACACTATTTCCCACGAGTCAAATTTACCATATTAAATATAATCATTAAAAATTACATGGTGTGTTGCTGAAGATTATGGCAATCACCTGCAGAGCATCACAAATATCTCTAGCCATGTGTCGGTCCTTCACATGCTTTCCCAGAGACAAGTTTCGAAAAGCAGCATAGCCAATCAAAAAAACTCCACCTTTAGTTCTCCACTTGGTAAGCAATTTTGCCCGTCTCTCCCTGACAAAAATTCATGATTGCAGTAAGCATATCAGACAGTTGATAAATTCCTTTTTTTTTTGTGTGTGAGTGTCTTTAACCTAAATCAACAGCAATTCCCACAAAATCGAAGAGAACAGGGAAGGAGTCACAAAAATTAATTGGCCTCTTAATAGAGCAGCACAAGATGATTTCATTTTTTTTTCTTGTTTCATTTAAAGACTTGATTGCACAAGTTCACAATCATTTCTAAGGTGCAAATGTGTTACTTCCTTGCTAATTCTTCTCATGATAGATCCTACCCTTCTTGGAGTTTTATCTAGTATTTGTCCTCAAGAACATGCAAAAATTTCCTCCTTATCCTACCTTGAAGCTGATAAATCTAATCTTTGCCAGACGCTTGCTTCCTCTAGTGACACATGTTTTAATGAACTTGGCTTCTACCACTCTAAAACAGCAAGTCCTAATTTATGCTAACAAGTTTCAGTTTTTCAAGATCAACTGCAAGGCAGGATTTTCTACTCTATCCTGATCAACTGTACTCTAACCAAAGAAAACAAAATCTTTCTTTTAGATTGACACTTACAAAGGCATAAAATTTGGGTATGCCATGATTTATGCACATAATAACACTCACCTACAAAGTTATAACTATACTAAAACATGGCAAAATAGGAAACACTTCTAATTAAATATTGTTAAAATAAAAAACTGAACCTTGGCACATCTTCTAACATGAAGACACGAAGGGGCTTTACTTCTGAAGGCCTCCACTTCATGAACTCCTGCCGCCAGTTATGCAGCACATTTACAGGAGTGACGATAAGTGCAGTTTTTAATCCCAAATCAACACTTCTCATTGCAGTGTACAAGAAAGCTATAACCTGCAAGTACAACTGGACATGTCAGGCAAGCTAACCTGCCAAAAACTTGGACTGCCAGGAAGAGAAAGTGATCACTAGCAATGGGAGCACCACAAGGTCACAATTATAATACCAGAGCATACACTTACAGGCATGTCTGCATATAGACACCTAAAGAAAAAATGTGGGCAGAAAGAGAGGGATAGAGAGAAATGAAGAAGAAAGAGTGAATATACCTGAAAAGTTTTACCAAGGCCCATCATGTGAGCTAGAATGCAACCAAGACCTTTATCCCCAGACCTCACTTTTGTGATTGACTGTATAATGTTTTCCCACATAAATCGGATCCCTGCTATCTGCAGCAACAAATCAACCAAAAAGACATTGAACACTGTTTGAACATACTAGCATCAGCATCAATAAAGACCTTCAACCAAATTCTCTTATAAAAGCCAGACCCAAAAAAAAGGATAACAAAGAAAAAATGAACCTTCCTAACATACACTCACCAACCCCAGTTTCCTATGCTTAAAATAACATAAAGTTTATAATATAAGTCAGTGGGAGAAAATATTGCTATGAGAATGGTTTGATGTATCTAGATTCAATCCTAAGTCCTGACATATCTTTTTATAAGCATGCTCACAAAATCCAGATTTCCTATGTCAGAAGCCAAGTTTGATTTCTTGTCAAAAGTTACATCTTAGTATAATAATATAAAAGGAAGTAACTACAACCAGATGAAAATTTTCAGCATACTAGAATTTTACATAATCAAGCAAACTAAATTAACTTCAATAATAACATGCCCAAAGCAAAGGATAAATAATCTAGGTAAATGACAAAGACCAGCAGCAAGTTCATATCAATAACTTAATGCAAGTATGAAACAGAAACCTGATGGACTTTCAGTTTGGCTGATATGCTTGGAGGAATCCTTACAGCTTCTTCACCATCCTCCCTCCTCACATTCACTATATAACCAGTAATGGCATCACCAAGCACCTCTACACTAGCCTCATTTAATAAGTTTGTAGTGCAGCTTGAAGAGTTCATCATGTTATATTTTGCAGAAAACTGCATTGACTTTAAGCACTCTTGCCGTTCCTACAAAATTGAGAGCACAATGCAAAATTCAGTACCAGAAACCAGTTTGATTGAAAAAGAAGCAACTCAGTATAAATTACCTTTTCTATTGCAATTTTCCTCTTTGTCTCTTCTCCTAATTCAGCATCATCAAGGATCCTTCTAATTTTCTTTTTCCGCTTTCTCTTAGAGCTAGTACAGAAACACAACTGGATATCAACTCAAAAAATCAAGCCTTAACATATTCAGCAGAGTTAAATGCTAATTGTTCAAATTTGAACTCTGCCAAATAGTCACCATGAAACCCCTTGACATTCAATATCAATGGCTAATAGAATGGATGTGGCTACAAGACAATGGTTCATAATGACATTACACCCATTGGATGCGTCAACCTCATGAGTTTAACTTTTAAACTTTACATCAAATGGCACAGAATATCCTTAAAAAGAAAAACATGGGACGAAGACTAGCAAAAAATGCATAATCTAACACAAAATAAATCCATCAAAACAAAACCTGAATGCTAATTTGTAAACAAGAGACCATGATGTTTATGTGTAGGTTGTAAGGATGGTAGCGCATGAACTGCATGGTTTAGAAACAAGGAATACATTGAAGCATTAATTATCTTGGGTCTGCCCCGAATCTAGGAAAGCAAATGAGTACTGAAAACATTAGTTTGTAGTGTATGACCAAGAAAATTTATCTAACAAGCAACCTTCATGTCTTATAACAAACATTGTTAAAGAGCATTCTTGACTCCAATAAGATGTGTCATAATACTACTAATACAAACTAGGAGAAGACAAGCATAAATAAATTTTTTAAGGCATATAAAAGATGAAGAAAAAAAAAAAAGAAAAAGAGACTGCAGATTGTCTAAAATTTTCAGATCTCAAAGGATTATAATGTACCTGATGGCAGTATTAATGTTGGTATCTGAATTCTCTGACTCACTATCAGAGCTAGAAACTATTGTATCTTGAGATCCCATTGCTCTCACTAGTTCTGATGTTAATTTTTGCAAAAGACTTGGCAAGCAGCAACAACATTGCCAACCAGAGGCCAGGACGTCAAGCATGAATTCTTCACCAATATTCCTCCTTATACACTTGGTACAAAATAATGTTTTGCATGACTTGCAACTTACTAAGTCATTGCTTTGTCCGCACCATCCACAATAACACTCTGAGCAATCAGTGTCCTATCACAATGGAAAGAGTCATACCTTACATATTTACTAATCAATTTTAACAGAAGCCCCAATCGAAACAAATTATGTAGTGGGGTATTTCATGGTAATATTTAATAATGTATCACCAAAATATTGTGGACACTGCAATTAGTACCTTCATATGCATCTTTTCTTCCAGCAAGCATTTGCAATCCATGCAAATAATTACTTTAAGAAGTGGATGTTGCTGCACTTCAATAGCCAATTTATGACAAGCAGTACAATTAAATTTCTCAGTCATAAGCTGTGAAGAATTAGATTCAATCTCAACAGCATCATCATTTTTTTCTGGCAAAGTAAACTGATCCTCCAATTTGGAGGAAATCAATTCATCCTTCACCATAATATCAGTTTCATCATCACTAGCTATGATAACAGTTCGGGCCTTCTTATTATTGTCATTACCCTCCATATCTTCATTTGAACGCTTGGACCCTATGGGTTTACCAGAATCAGACATATCTGACTCAACATGCCCTGAGGGCATGCCATTAGCACCAGACAGTGTCCTGTCCAGCTTACAAGACTCAAAACATTCGAGCACATCAGTCTTCAAACCCTGATAAGCAACCCCATTTTCATTATTAGGGACACCTTCCCTATCTTCTCGATTTTCCTTGTTTGAAATTGAGTTAGAATCGTCTTCTAAAGGCTGGAACTGATCTAAGTTGCTTTCTATCACCTGATCAAAAGAGCAACATTCTCTGAGGGAACATGTTTTAGTAATATAAAAAGAGAAAGAATGTTAAGTCCTTGCATGCATAGGCATATCTTATTAGTTTCATTTGAGGCCCCAAAGAATCTTGCACAATAGTCTAAATTAATGAACACCATAAAAAGCATAATATATAATGGGTTGTAGGTATATGCTATTGCTAACATTTTGTTTTGGACAGATAGATATATGCTAGCATAGAAATCAAAAGAAAATTTCACATACTGGGAAAGCTCTTAATGTCACTAAGAAAGCAGGTCAGCTTCAAATTTAAGACTGACACATGCTCTTAATGCACATTGCACAGCCTTGTTCCTTGAATATTTGGCTCTCAAAATCCATTGCAACATCTATTTTTGCCCAAGTGGCATGAAAAGAACATTAAGATGACCTAACAAGATTATTATTTAAACAAGTATAATTTTTTGGCATTATATTAAATTCTAATGGACTCGACTCAAAAGAGCATGAGTCCCATCAAAGCTAACAACTCCAGGATTTTTGAAGCTATAAAAGGATTCAGGAAGAAAAAACTCTAGGACATTCTGTCTATTGAATCAATGGAACCGGTTAGTATAATCTGTTCAATTTCACAGAATTTTGAATTCAAAAATGAATCATAAGATTGGGGAAAACCATTAAACATCTAATAACAAGGATTCAACTACATCCTTTGTAATGTCGAATTGTTGCCATTTGATCAACTAGCATACATAATGAATATATTAAGAAGCTTTCTTGTCTTGTATTATTGGATTTTATTGTTAAGCAACTTCCTAGAGTATTATGCATCTTTTCTTGGAAATAAAGTTGACTATTTGTTGCCCCTTTTTTTGGAGGTACCTTTTGAGTAGTCTTCTGTGCAGGAGCCATAGTCTTTGGAATAAAGGACTAGTCCAAAAGTCTCCATAAATACCTACACGTATTCTAGTACATTTCTGACAATGAAACTTAAGTGTTTGTTTTCTTCACAAATAACTATTCACAGCAGGATCATATCACCTTATTGTAGTACAATTAACCAATCACAATTCAAAATTATATGGGGTTCATCAAAATTTTGTTTGTAGCCCACACTTATAAGTGGTGGACCCCTACATATTTCTTTATTGTGATTGGACAACTGTAGGATTGTAGTAAAAAAAATTGTAGGAGATATGCTTCCATTCACAGCACAATAGCAGCACTGCTTAACCTAATTTCTTCCTCCCCATTGCAATCAAGTTCTCTGCTTGTACTATCAAAGCGCTAAACCTTCTAAAAAATTTTCCTCCAATTTTTACCAATTGATCTTCCAAGTGTAACTGAACATCCATCTCATATTATAACTGTAAACAGAAACACCTGGAATTTCTTGAGCCCAAACAAACAAAAGCCACATTTTTATCAGTTCTGTCCTATACTAGGGGAACTCAATTCACTAAAACAACCTTATGTGTTGCTACAACATTCAGCTCTATATTCTTTGCTCTCAAACTTGTAAAATAACCATATGAAAGGCAACTTAAATTTCATCAATTTTCAGCCTCAATGCATGAGAGTTTCATCTCTTTCAAGTCAATGATAATATGTCCCAGATATTCAAAAAATTTCTAAATTAATATTCTTCAACTAATCTAGGGCAACACAAACAGAAAAAGAATAAACTTAATCAAACAGAAAACCTGTTTAGATCTCCTTTGACATCTCCTCTGTTTCAAACGCAGATGAAACTTCCGGTCAATATTTGCATCATCCTCCTCTTGGACCTGTCAATACATCTAGATGTTCATGCATGGATATATGAGCTGTAGGAGTTAAACATTGTCCAAACAGGTATCAACAAGCAGAATAACCATTTATAATAATAGAAGAAAACAAACCGTTATCTTTTACACTATCAAATGCCCATGACACTTAGCAAATTCTATCACTAGTGACTGCACAAATGAATAGAATCCAAGATGTGTCCCACAAGAAGACCAGATAATCAATCAGAGAAAGATATTAAAAAAAAAGTAACATTTGGAAACAAGATTTTGAAAAAATGATGAGCACTCCAATGTATCACTTGGAAAATATGACAGAAAATTACTGGAAGTCATCAATGCGGAGGACTGCTATTTACATTATGCCCGGTTGCTGGTGCTAAAATCACTCACTTTTTAAAGTGTGGAGTTACTTGTAGATTTGGTTAATAAATATATTGAACATCAATAGATGGATATAGTAAGAAACTAAACATACATTTCCGCGTAGTAAAAATTCTGGGAACCAAGAATAATTATACCAAACGACACTGACTAACCTTTCTAAAATTTTTCCTTTGCTCTTCGGAAAGAATCATATCTCTTTCATTTTCTATGGCATCTGCAACCAGCGGATTAGCTGAACTGCCATCAATATCTTCAATCTCCTCCACCTGGCCAAAAAATATTTCCAGCAACTTCATCCAAAGAACACCGATCTATACAGACTAGGTTACAGCAGTTTCATAAAAGAGAAAATTTGAGCACTACAAAGCAGGTAAATCATCGAAAGATCTTTTCTTTAAGAAGAAATCTTAGATTTTTGACAGAAATTATATCCATGAACGAAAACATTACTAGATGCCGTAGAAGCACTCTCTAAAAATAGAAGTTAAGAGTCATGAGCATTCCATATTGTAATATATCACCTCATCGACTCCAGGAAATTTAAGTCCCATTAATGCAGCTTGCTGCGGGGTGCTGGCCAAGTAGACAGAAGCCCAGTTCTTACTGCCAAAACAGGCACCATCCTCAGTTAAACCATCAGAACATATTTTCATGAATGAGCTCCAGTCCATGTCTGAGCTTTGTGTTACTGCCTCCTGGCTAGCATCACTCGAAAGCTTCTTTTGAAGAAATCCGCTAGCACCCTCCTCCAATAGTCTACCATGTTTCCTGAATCAAAAACATAGATCCACACAAATCAACTTTAAGCCTTATAGAGCAGAACTAGGGTACCCCATTTACTAACAAAACGTGGATGTGGTAGATGAACTTTCACAGTACAATACTAGGGTTTAGTTCTAGAAACAGACATGTCACAAAAGTACCCAATCCAGAATCAAGGACCCCGGATTTGGGTAAGGCCTTAGGGTTGAGCAGTAGTGCTCTCCTTTGTACCTCTTACACCCAAAAAACCAACCATAAACCACAAATACATAGGCAACATTTCACACAATGGTGGCTAATTAACTAGCAGAAACAGATATTCTCCTTTTTTTTTTTTTTTGTTTAAGTCAACAATCAAGAAGAACACAACAAATAAATTAAGGATTCAAATATTAAAAGGTAACACATGGGTAATATCTATCTACATTATATAGTACACTTTAGAAGTACTCTCCCAAACGTTTTTGCCAAATTCAATTGATATATTGCTGCTCACTCAATAAATCACAATCCTAAGGGCAGAATCATACCTCCTTACAGGCCTCTGGGTTTGAAGATGCTTCTCAGCATCAGCTAAAGACTCAGAAATTTCACTAGTCACTTGAGATCCTACCCAGTGCGATCTTCTTTTCCAAGCTTCAGTAGAGCAACCATTCAGAACTTGACTCTCAATCCACTTACAAAGGCTGGGTAAATCAATACCAGCCCCATCAAGTTGTTCCTGTTCCAAAAGAGCAATTTCAGGAATAAAAATAATTTATAGACAGAAAAAGGGAAAGTGTAAGAAACTGCAATTGACACTCAAACAAGCAACAGCTCAAGAACTAGAAACTTTGATAGAATAATCATGTAACTAAAAAAGTTAATGATATAAACAATGCAATATCAACTACCTTGGATTCCACTATTTGATTGGGAAGAATATGTAGCAAGAAAGAAACAGGTAGAAAGAGATTATTGAAGCTAAGTAAACTCAAGGCTTCTTGGGATAGAATTTTATTCCCATTATCAAGCAGCCAGAAAGAGGGGAAGGGAGGATGTAGGAGTGAAAAAGTCCATTCATGCCCTAAACATCGCTCAACAGTTTATTTTTAATTTCCAAAAAAGGAAAAAAGGTCAAGATTGGTCTCTAGGTTGCATCTAAAGAAGAAAAGATGAGCTGAGACATCAATCAACATTTTGTTTTTCATCTCCCAAGAAAGGAAAGGAAGGTCAAGGCTGGCCTATAAAGCACAATTTAAATTTTAAAGGATAAAATATGAGCTGACATTCAAATGTTAATTTTGCTACAGAAAATTAATTTTATTAATAATAATAATAGTACTTATTGACACAAAAATATATGTATTAAGAATCAATGGTTTTTATCAAGACAGAAGAAAGAAGCAGACCAACAATTGTGCACTTTCACTCTCAAATTCATCTAAAACACCTTCCCATTGCTCTGTAAACGTAGCCATTTCATCTGCAACAGCCGTCTCCAACTACAAACAAAGTAAAAAGCATCAGAGATAGGAAAGGATAACAGAATTATAACGAGACAGAAACAAGAGTGTTAACTAACATCATCACCCTGAAGAGTTTGTGCCAGCTCCTCTCTCACTTCACTCTCCACTCTAGCAAGAGACTCCTTTTCAAGTGTTTCTTGAGCCTCTGCAGCCTGAAATGAGTCTGAGAAAATATTGCAACATAATAAAGAAAAAAAAAATCAAAGTTGACAGAGGAAACTTAATACCTTGCTCTCAACCTCCAAAAACTCAGAAATCAGATCTTCTATTTCCTTCTCAGTCAAAGACTGCTGCAGAATTAAATGGACAATGGAGAAAGTGTAAATAAGTGCCAAAAAGATACAAGCATTTGAAACAGAGAAGAATCTAAAATAGCAACACTAAGGATTCTTAAATCTATCAGAGGGATAACAGTAATCATAATGAAAAGGAAACATCAAAATTGACTTGCCTCAAAATGCAATCCATCATCTTGTCCCAATAGTGATGGTTCATCATCATCCGAATCAATTATAAAAGAATCACTAGAGGCACTCTCAACATCTTCAACTCCCTCATGTTTTTCCTCCATCTTTTATTGAAGTAGCATCAAGAAAGAAAATAACCTTCTGAAGCAGCACCTAGGAAGATGACAATTAAAACATATCAGCAAATTGGCAAGGCACCACTCAATCAACCTAGAGAATCGCATTCTGTCTCAGCATGCAACAAAAAGGAAGCAGCAGTATCAATGCGGTGAGTTACGGACATTCGCATCAAAATACCCAGTCTTAACAAAACTTCCTCTTGACTTCTCCATTACGCTGGGACAGTTGCATGAGGAACCATCATGTATAATAGGATAGTATATATCACATCGGCAGTAAGAATAATAGAAAAAGATCATCCAAAACTGGGTCAAAATCAGAGGCAATCAGCTAAGTTTGAAACAGCTTGAGCTTCAAATTTCAATTCTCCATATGGAAACTTGCAAGCTCCAAATGGTCCTCGAAGGAAATGGTTACTTCCCCTTTAAATAACAAATCTATCATGCAAGATACAGCAATTAAAATGAATAACAAACTACTTAGAAATATCTCTCGTGATTTATTTTCCTTTTCATGGCAGGGGATAAGAACAAATGAATTATTACACATGTAGCCAATTTAATGGCACTGCTTACGTGTCATGTTTAATTCAAATAGAAAACAATAATGCATGACAAAATAGGCTTTTATAATTCACCTAACTAGAGTGTACAGAATAGGTCTTAGTTATCCTTTGTTATTAATGGCTGACCCCAATATTAGATTCCCTTTTAGAACAAAAGGGAAAGCTAGATGATAAGCTCTGCATGCAAATGGGACTTCAAACTCAACTTGTTTACCACAGTATTCTTACTCAAAATCATTTCAGGCATTGCCATCAAGCAGATTTGAAAGTGGGTTTCCTTCGCTGATATCAATCAACATGACATCTCTTCCAGATTGAGATGATATAAAAACGCAAATAGAAAGACCCAAATAGTTGTGAAATTCGTCAACAACCTAACATTCATTGTGCTTTTCTATGATGGTAAAAGCTCGGATGCTGTTCACTGAAGGTTGGTGTGAGGATGAAAAGCAATGTCTCCCACCTGAAAAGCTACCTTGTGGGTTTCCAAGGGTAGTATTGAACATAAGAAGAGAAGACTTCTCTAGCACAAAGACAAGGAAATATGGTATCAAAATTCATATTCAGGGAACCTCATCAAAATTTTCTACTTAACTTTATTTTCCTTTTGGTGACATCACATGGAGCTGTTCAAAATAAATAAGCTTAATCTTTGTCTTGTTGCAGCGCGGGGAAGCTTTTAACATACCAGAAACATTCTTCTGTCCGATACTAATTCAATTAATTACTACTAAAGGAAAAAAAAAAAAAAGCATTCTCCCATGTGTTCACCCAATGTGTTGTGCTAATATGCCTTAGAACCTTTACCTATGCCATTTGGTCCTTCCACTTGGAGATTTTCATACAAAGGAAAGTAAGATTTTGATGGAAAAAAAGGGTAAATAAGATGATATTCTCAACTTAACTAACCCTTGATCACAAGCTAGTTGAGGTCAACTTCATGAATTCACTTGCTTCATTCCAATTAGTCAACCTATATGCTCTGAAACATATAATGGGACCATTCCAAAAAGTTTTTATGACTTTTCTTCCCTCCTACTTGGATAAAACTGTTCTTGTGCACCAAAGAATCCCTAGGCATCCACTGCACATGACAAAACCATCTAAGTCAACCTTATCTCGCCTCAGCCTAATTAGTGCCACCTCTATCCTTTTGCAAAGAACTTTAATAATTATATTTTCCTGTTCTGGTTAACTGGGTGTCCACCTCAACATCGTCATTTCATCTACCAGCATTTTCAGCTCAATAAGATGATATTCCAAAACTAGATAAACTTTTAGCATGCTCCATCTTTATAAATTAGCGAACCAGCAAGAAAAATATTAAAGCTGTTTCTTTAAAGAACCATAACCGACACAAAAAGATACTAGATAAATTTAAATGCAAAGGTTCATATAATTAAAACTCAACTTGAAAAGTAAATTTGGAAAAGCCTTAATTGAATATGCAATACAACTATCACCATAAAAATCACATATTAATAATTCATCAAAAAACATGCTAGGTTTTATATTCTTTATTTTATAATAAAGTGTTTGCAAATGCATTGGACTTGCAACACTCCTCTATGTATGTAACCAAGTTGGTGAACATTCGAGTATAACTGTAATATTAGGGAATAATGAAACCATCTTAAGTTGATAGACAAATGCATCTCCACTTCATTCTAAAACTCAAATATGAATCCACCTTTATCATACCCAGAAAAGGTCACTAGAAAGGAAGGGAAAAAAGTGACTGTAATATCAGGTTGGACAGTAGTTTTTGGTGAAGGTCTTCACCAGAGAAATCAACTTCCAAAACTGAATTCTTCTTAACACGCTATAACAAACATAACAGCACAAGTCCTAGGAACAACCATTCAAAACAAAGAAATCAAAATCATACCTAATCACTTCTTTGGACATAACCCACACCAAGGACACAAACTAGCCCCACAATTAAGTCTAATTTATTTAGCATTTTTTAACTAAATCCGTACTTCTAATCAAGAAATGCACTTCCAAAACACCCATGTTTTTCAAAATTTTCCCATTACTTAGTATAACACACTAATAAACCCTCTAATATGAAAAGCATTAACCTCATTAATTCTTTGGAAAAAAAAAACCCTAACTTAACAGAAAATTACAGAAAACATATCAACCAACAGAAAAAAATAATGACAAGATAAACACAAAAACATGGCCGCAACTAAGTAATACCCAGTTATTAGCATTTTGAACTAATCAAATTCCCTAATAAAACAAAAAAAAATTAAATATCATAATTATAACCCAATTTCCACCCCGAAAAAGCAATAAGAAACCTCTTAAAAATCTCGCATTTCCAAAATTTTCTCATTTTTTATCCAAAAACTCTCTTGAACCCCTAACACAACAACGTCATTAACATGCCCAATAACTTGAAAACCCTAAACTAATAAAAATATCAAATGAAAGAACTATGACTACAAATCATTGAGAAAAAAACGAACATTAGATTCGAAGTTCAAGTTCTATTTAACTTCGACCCACGGTGACTTGGATGAGCCGCTGTCCAAAAGATTAGTGAATTGGAAATCGGAAATCATATAGAAGGAGTTGACTAACCAGAGGGAAAGAGGAATCGCTCGATCGAAGCGGAAATCCAACTCAGATTTGTAGAGGGAAACTTTTTATATTTTTCTTTTTTTTGGACATGAAGAGAAAATATTTGTTCGGTGTGTTTCTTAATAGGGCGTTTTGGTAATTGAGAACTTTGTAAGGGAGATTTTTGTAAATTTGGGAAAAAATTTAAAAAAATAATAATAATAAATAATTGTTTTGTATTATTATTCAATTGAGATAAAACCTACATTCTTTAAATGAAGTTTGGGAAAATATTTTTTTTATTTATTTAATAAAAATTTTAATAAAAACATTTAAATTGATTGATAAAATTTAATATAAAAATCAATAATATATAAAAAAATTTTAAATATTATTTATAAGTCAAATTTGGTGAATATTTATTTAATAATAAAAATTTTATCAATGTTTTTATTAAAAATATTTATCTAAAAATATATATTAAAATTTTTTTTAAATTGTATATACTTATTAGACCTTTCAATCTTTTTTTTATTTTAATTTTTATTTAATCATTTTTAATAAAAAATTTTCCGAATTTTACAAGAGAAACTTTTAACTTTATCTAAGTTTTTCCCATTCAACTAATAACTTGTTACCCTATTAAAAAAATAACAAATAACAGTTAGTTTTATGTAAAAAAAATTAAAATAAAAAATTATTTCTATAAAAATTACAAATAAAAAATATTTTATCTAACTAAACTCTTAAAATATTTTTTATTTAATTAATTTTTTTATATAAATTATGAGCTTGAGATGGCAACTAAAGTTGGAAAGGCATGTGCTAAGGTTGATACGGTGCATATTTAATTCACTTAATTGTATGATTCTTGATAGAGCTATTGGCACTATGACTTTGGCAATGAAATTGGTTCTCGAATCTCGATAACAGATGCATGTTCTTTATTTAGATTTATGATTTAGCATATCAAAAGGCAAAAAATTACGTAAGAAAATCAAGATCTTGTAAAGATTATGAAAAACTTGCGTAAGTTTAAAATTTTATTCCGTTGAGTTTAATTAAATTTATCAATTTTAAATATAATACAAAAATGATATAAAAAAAATACTTTAATTTAAAATGTTAATATAAAATTATATATAAATTTGATAAAAACTAAAAAATATGTTTCATATTTGATATATCAAAATGATATAATAATTTTTGTAATTTATACGTGTTAAGATAAAATAAATACCACACTAATATAGAATTATCAGATTTTGGTTAAAATTATTTAAATTGAATTAACCATCCTGGAATTATTCTGAATTTGATTCTTGTCTTTTATGTTTCCACTTACAATTACACATTTATAAACCCACAAGGAACTTTGAAATGTAAGGCCATGTTGTTGAAGTTGCCATCTAGTAAAAATGTAGCAACGTCTTAAGTGGAAAATTTAGATTACGCCAAGTAGTTGACAATTGAACTTGTGGAGCTAATTTATGGTGTAGTGTGATCTGTCTTCTATGTTGGCTTGCAAAGGTGTTGCAACGATAACACAGTGAAGCTGCATTGGAAACCATGGTTCAAATATGTCGTCCTTCTTGTTTTTCTTCACCACTCTAGTGAAAAGTATAAAATATCTTAAAGAGTTTGGCCTGCCATTGTGATTGACTCTTATTGTGTCATTACATTTTCAGGAATTACAAGTATTGTTAGCATCAGGATTGAGTCATTGTTTTTGCAGTATAGTTAGCATCAGGATTTCGTGCTTGTTGGTTTTCTCCACCTCAGCTGCTTTCTGACTCGAATGGTATCGATGCCAAATATAAATATGTAGCTTGTTTACATTATTTTCCAGCCATTGTGTAGCAGCTTTCTTGATGAATGAAATGCATCAAGAACTCCCTTTCTAGACGTTGCAGCATAGGCATGAATAATTTAGTAGTCTTTATTTAAATCACACAATAAAGATATAAGTGAACAAACTGCAGAATAAACCGTTTAAAAAGAAACAAATCCAAACATAACCAAAAGTTGTAGCAGCACACAAAGTCTTACAGATTTTGAGCAATTACACAGAAATTTTTTTTTTTAATTTCAAGTACAAAACACATAGATTAACATTTTTTTTTCTTCTTGCCATCTAGAACAGTTGGTTCCATTTTTTGACCATCAAGGTATCAGCTCACTCTGTCTACAATATCCCTGCAAAAGATATGGTGTACTATCATGGAGCAAAGAGTATTGGGTTATGGAATGGTAAAGTTTATTTCATGGAGGACATCGTAATTCATAAAGCAAGACCTTAAGTTTACCTGGCTTCTTGTTTCTTTCAATCAGAAGTATTCTCCCTACTTTCTGCCAAACGTTGTTCTATCCTTGCTGCAGATCAATAAAAATAAACATAAAATTTTTAAATTTACGCATCATCTTTGAACGGATGTGATTTTACCACTCTACATCATAATTTGATTAAAAAACGATCTGTTAGATATTCTATATAATATTTCTTTACATTGACCATTTTTTAAACAAATTAAAAATACAATCTTAAAATTGCTTTAAAAAAGAGTGCTAAATTTAATTCATCATAATAAACTTAAGAGAAGAATGAGCCTAATTTCCTCACCAGATAATATAGCTCTCACTGATTCACGAGCCTTTTTGAGCCTATCAGCAGTAGCATCATTACGTTCCTTCATTGTCAACCAACTCTCATAATCGACGAGTTTCACATGCAAGTTGGATGGTGGGTTTAAAGCTTGAAGTACCTCATCTTCCTTTATATGCGGAGAGCAGATCCAAATTTCCATTTGCTTGAGATGTATCTTGTTGTGAAGCTCGGCCCTCTTAGCCTCATCCCAATTTATTGCATTCCCTATCAGCTCAACACAAATATTTCCACCAAGGAGGTCCAAGTTTTCTAGATCTCCAATACTGAATTGATCAGCATCATTACAATCTGCTCTCATTCTGATATTACTTAATCTCGTGAGAGAAGTTAAATTACTAATCCCTTTTGGGTGGTAAGTCAGTTGATGACAACCCTCAGTACGAAGGTACCTCAAATTAATCAATTTCCCGATTCCAGCTGGCAGTTTCTCAAGACTATCGCAGCATAGAAGATTCAAAGAATGTAGATTAGACAATTCGCACACTGCTTCAGGCAAATTTGTTATTCCAGAGCAATATATCAAGCTAAGGTACCTCAAGTTAATCAATTTCCCCATTCCAACTGGCAGTTTCTTGAGGCAAAAGCAGCGTTGAAGATTCAAAGATTGTAGATTAGGCAATTCGCACAATGCTTCAGGCAAATTTGTTATTCCAAAGCAAGATGTCAAACTAAGGTACCTCAAGTGAATCAAATTTCCTATGTCACGAACCATTTCGTATTCTACTAGTTTCAACCGCTCAAACTTCAATAATCTTAGATGCTTGAATCTACTAAACAAGCTCTTTAAGGATTCAGCTGTTACATAAAATCCATGACAAACTGCTACAAGGCTTCGCAATTTTTCTGTGCCATAAATGGACATAGGAGAAGAGCTGCAATTTTCAATCACCAACCTCAAATGACGAGGATTTTTGGAAGATAAGTCCAATGCTAAATCTTCATCTATCTTCTCTATGATGAATTCGCATTTGGTCAAAAACTGGACAAAGTCATGTACCATGTCATGCATCTTACAGCAAATTATGTCGCCATTAGCATCTTCGTCAAAATCTTGGAAAAAAGAATGAGATGCTAAGCACTTGAAGTGATGTTCACCTTCTAATTCTGCCCCTAAATTGTCAACAGAGTTCAAATATCCTTGTGCCATCCAATGCTGGACCAAATCATCTTTACCAATTACATAGTCCTTGGGAAAGATTGCACAATACAAAAAACATCGTCTTATTGCTGAGGGCAAATCAAAATAACTCAACAATAAAGGTGCATAAATATATTGTTCAAAATCTGATTTCCATATCTCACTATTCAAAACATTTTGCCACTCTTCTCTTCGTAATTTATCTTGCAGAAGACCTCCTAAAGTTTTTGCAGCAAGCGGTAAACCTTTGCACTTCTTTGCTATTTCCCTTCCAATGTCCTCTAAATTTTCACAGCCAATCTGGTTCCTTCCAGTAAATGCTTTTTGAGAAAGTATCCACCAACATATCTCCTCAGACAATGGATCTAACTGTAAGACATGGGAGGATTCCAAGTGTTTTCCAACTGATTCCTTACGAGTAGTTATTAAAATCCTACTTCCCAACATGACAGATTGGAAAGCAGCTTTTAGTTGTTCCCAATCTTGACCACGATCTGTCCACACATCATCCAGAACAAGAAACAATTTTTTTTCTTTAATGTTTTCACTGATCTTGCTCAAAAGGGTTTGCAATGGAGTTGTATTTTGAAGTGATACTGTTAAGTCAAGACCTTCAAGAATTGCTCTTGCAATTTGGCTAAGATCAAAGGGATCTGATACACACACCCAAATTTTTTTGTCGAAATGGGTCCGAATTCTGGGGTCATTATAAATCAGTTGGGCAAGAGCTGTTTTCCCTATTCCTCCCATCCCTACAATAGTGATGGTAGGAATGGAAATCCCTTCTTCTTCACTAGTTCCACAAAGCAATCTCCTTATTATGACTTCTTTCTCCCCATCTCGACCGTATAACTTTGACACATCCACAAAAGAAGTGCTTTCTGGCCGTTTTGGTAGCTTAATAATTTCTCTTTTTACCAATTCAAACTTATCTTTGTCTTTAACAATCTGGTCAAGCTCTTCATTGATATCTTTTATTCTGGTAGCAATCTCATGACGCCTAACGACTTTAGAACCAAAGGAAAAGCATGAAACAAAGGGACAAACCTTCCACTTCGGAACAGTAGTACTGGTTCCAACTCCATGATCTGCTTTTTGCAACTGCTGGACAGCAGTTTTCCAGTCGTCCAATACATCTTCCATGTCATAAGAAACTTGTTTGAACCTTTCTAACCAATGTTTCAGACGTTTGTCCACATATTGTTTTTCCTCCGCATCTTCAAGCTCGTACTGCATTGCCTTAAAATTGCTTTCAAGTCTTTTGACTTCTTTCTCAACACCCCTCACCAGCTCCCACGCTTCGCTTGCTTTGTCTGTCGTGATTGCAGTCAGCTGCTGCAAGATCGTGGAAACAATTGCCTCGGCCATATATATTCAGAGAGTGAGGAAACAATAATTGATTCTATAGCTAGGATCGATGGTCATAAGTAGAGAAACCAGAATTGAAGTTAACTGAACTGGGTAATTTGAACACTGGTTTTGAAATTTCAAAAGACTGAAAAGAACCAAAAGTGAGTCCAATAGAGAGAAGAATTTTTAATTCATTGGTTTTCCACCAGCCACATTGGCTTCAGTTTTGGAGGTCGTGCAAGTATTTCTTTTTGTTCTGGTAACGGGTGCTCCCAAATGCAACTTCTTTTTTTTTTCATAAATTTTCTAACCGAAATTATTTAATTAATTTTTTTATAAATTTTTAAATATTCATATTTAATAAATTTTATAATTTATCAAAAATAAAATTTTGTAAAAGAAGAAAATAAAATTTTAAGAAAAATTATAAAAAGGGATTTTATTAAAATTTTTATTAATTAGTGTAATTAAAAAATTATTATTAAAAAATCTAAATTTTAAAATTAATACAAAGAAAATTAATTTTATTATATTGATTTTAAAAAAAAATTTTATGAGACTTTAAACAAATAATAATAAAAAAATTATTAGATCTTATCAAAATATGAGAATTGAAATCTTTTGAAATTGTACAAATAATACTATTTAATGTTATATAATTTTATCAAAATATAATATTTTCGCCGAAGAAACTTATCATGATAAGTAGATGAGAAATTTTTCTACGAAGTTTACTTCAGTTAAAACTATTTTAAAATTTTAATAATCAATACAAATGAAATATTTTTAAAAAAATGATAAATTTTAAATTTAAAAAATTACATTTATTATTTTATTTTTAATTTCTTATATTTCAAAAGATTTTATTCTTTCTCCAAAATAAAATTAATAAAATTAATTTTTTTATTAATTGTAAAATTTATAAATTTTTCTTATAATAACTTTTTTATTCCACTCAATAATAAAAATTTTTAATAATTTTACCACTCTACACCTTAATTTTATTAAAAATGATCAAAAGTTAGATATTCTATAAAATAATTTCTTTACATTCAATTTTGACCCTTTTTTAACCAAATTAAAAATACAATGACAAAGTTGCTTTTAAAAAGAGTGCTAAATTTAGTTCATCTCTAGAATGATCAATTTAAGAGAAGAATAAGCCTAATTTCCTCACCTCTTGCCTTTCACAAAGATTTACAATATGATGTTTTCTTTGACACCAGCTTTTATAATCACACAGTTTTACAGGCGAGTTGGACGGTGGGTTTAAAGCTTGAACTAACTCCTCTTCCTTTATATGCAGAGAGTTGATCCAAATCTCCATTTGCTTGAGATATATTTTCTTGTGAAGCTTGGCCCTCTTAGCCTCATCCCAATCTATTGCATCCCCTGTCAGGTCAACACAAAACTTTCCACCAAGGAGGTCCAAGTTTTACAATATGATGCCTTTGACGCCAGCTTTTATAATCACACAGTTTTACAGGCGAGTTGGATGGTGGGTTTAAAGCTTGAACTACCTCCTCTTCCTTTATATGCAGAGTGCCGATCCAAATCTCCATTTGCTTGAGATATATCTTCTTGTGAAGCTTGGCCTTCTTAGCCTCATCCCAATCTATTGCATCCCCTGTCAGGTCAACACAAAGCTTTCCACCAAGGAGTCCAAGTTTTCTAGATCTCCAATACTGAATTGATCAGCATCATTACAATCTGCTCTCATTCTGATACCACTTAATCTACCAAGAGAAGTTAAATTACTAATCCCTTTTGGATAGCAAGTCAGACGATAACAACCCTCAGTACAAAGATACTTTAAGTTAATCAATTTTCCGATTGCAACTGGCAGTTTCACAAGACTATTGCATCTTCGAAGATTCAAGGATTTTATTTTAGGCAATTCACACACTGCTTCAGTCAAAGTTTCTATTCCATCGCAATGTATCAAGCTAAGGCACCTCAAATGAACCAAATTTGTTATGTCACGAGCGATTCCTCTAAACAAAACGAGCCAAACTCCAATAGTCTTAGATGCTTGGATCTACTAAACAAGTTATGTGAGGCTTCAGAAGCTATTTTATCAAATCCATGACAAACTGCTACAAGGCTTCGCAATTTTTCTGTGCCATAAATGGACATAGGAGAAGAGCTGCAATTTTCAACCACCAACCTCATATGACGTGGTTTTTTGGAAGATAAGTCTAATGTTAAATCTTCAACTATCTTCTCTGTAACAAATCTGCACTTGGTCAAAAACTGGACAAAGTCATGTTACCATGTCATGCATCTTACAGCAAATTATGTCGCCATTAGCATCTTTGTTAAAATCTTGGAAAAAAGAACGAGTTGCTAAGCACTTGAAGTATTCTTCGCCTTTGAGTTCTTCTCTTAAATTGTCAACAGAGTTCAAATATCTTGCGCCATCGATTGCTGGACCAATTCATCTTTACCAATTACATAATCCTTCAGAAAGATTGCACGGTACAAGAAACATCGTCTTATTGCAAAGGAAAAATCATTATAACTCAACAATAAAGGTGTATAAAATCTTGTGCAAAATCTGATTTCCATATCTCACTACTCAAAACATTTTCCCACTCTTCTCTTTTTAATTTATCTTGCGGGAGACCTCCTAAATTTTTGCAGCGAGCGGTAAACCTTTGCACTTCTTTGCAATTTTCCTTCCAATGTATTCTAAATTTTCACGGTCCATCTGGCTCATTCCAATAAATGCCTTTTGAGAAAGTATCAACCAACATATCTCCTCAGACAATAGATTTAAATGAACGACATGGGAGGATTCCAAGTGCTTTGCAACAGAATCCTTACGAGTAGTTACTAAAATCCTACTTCCCAACATGACAGATTGGAAAGTAGCTTTTAGTTGTTCCCAATCTTGACCATGATCTTTCCACACATCATCCAGAACAAGACAGAATTTCTTGTCTTTAATGTTTTCACTGATCTTACTCAAAAGGGTTTGCAATGGAGTTGTATTTTGAAGTGATATTGTTGAGTCAAGACCTTCAAGGATTGCTCTTGCAATTTGGCTAAGATCAAAGGGATGTGGGCAAGAGCTGTTTTCCCTATTCCTCCCATCCCTAAAATAGTGATGGTAGGAATGGAAATCCCTTCTTCTTCTTCACCAGTTCCACACAGCAATCTCCTTATTATGTCTTCTTTCTCCCCATCTCGACCGTATAACTTTGACACATCAACAAAAGAAGTGCTTTCTGGCAGTTTGAGTGGCTTAGTTTCTTTTTTTATCAATTCAAACCCATCTTTGTCTTTAACAATCTGGTCAAGCTTCGTTGATATCTTTTATTCTGTTAGCAATATCATGACGCCTAACGACTTTAGAACCAAAGGAAAACAATGAATCAAAGGGACGTACCTTCCTCTTCCGAACAGAAGTAGTACCGGTTTCAACTCCATGATCTGCTGTTTGCAACTGCTGGACAGCAGTTTTCCGGTCGTCCAATAAATCTTCCATGACATAAGAAACTTGTTTGAACCTTTCTAACCAAGGTTTCAGACTTTGTCCACATACTGTTTTTCCTCCGCATCTTCAAGCTCGTACTGGATTTTCTTGAAATTGCTCTCAAGCCTTTCGACCTCTTTCTCAACACCTCTCACCAGCCTCCACGGTTCGCTTGCTTTGTCAATCGTGGTTGCAGACAGCTGCCCCAAGATCGTGGAAACAATTGCCTCGGCCATATCTTCAAAAAGCGAGGAAGCAATAATTGATTCTATAGCTAGGATCGATCGTCGTAAGTAGAGAAACCAGAATTGAAATTAACTGAACTGGGTAATTTGAACGCTGGTTTTGAGATTTCAAAAGGCTCAAAAGGACCAAAAGTGAGTCCAATAGGGAGTGGAGAGAGCAAATTTTTTAATTCATTGTTTTTCCACCAACCACAATGGCTTCAGTTTTGCGAGGTCGTGGAAGCATTTCTTTTTGCTTTAGTAACAGGTGCTTCCAAATGCAACTTTTTTTTTCTCTTTACACATTTTTTTTCATAAATTTTTTTAGCGAAATTATTTAATTATTTATTTTATAAATTTTTAAATATTCATATTTAATAAAATTTAAAATTTATCAAAAATAAAATTATGTAAAGAAGAAAAAAATTTTAAGAAAAATAATAAAAAGGGATTTTATTAAAAATTTTATTAATTAAAATAATTTAAAATTTTATTATTAGAAAATCATAAATTTTAAAATTAATAAAAATAAAGTTAATTTTATTATTTTGATTTAAAAAACTTATGAGACCCTAAACAAATAATAAAAAAAAAATTATTAAGTATGATCAAAATATGAAAATTTAAATCCTTTTAAATTATACAAATAATGTTATTAAATATTATATAATTTTTTTAAAAATTTAATATGTTAATCGAAAAAATTCATCATGATAAATAGAAGAGAGATTTTTCCATGAAGTTCATTTTAGTTAAAACTATTTTAAAATTTTAATAATCAATACAAAAAGATAAATTTTTTAAAAAATGATAAATTTAAATTTTAAAAAATTGCATTCACTACTTTATCTTTAATTTATTAAATTTCAAAAGATTTTATTCTTTCTCCAATATCAAAATAATAAAATTAATCTTTTTTATTAATTTAAAAATATATAAAATTTTCTTATTATAATTTTTTATTACACTAAATAATAAAAATTTTTAATATTTTTTTAATAATTTTCTTAAAATTTTACTCTCCTCCTTTGTGAAAATAGATTTTCAAAAAATTTATTTTTGATAATATATATAACTTTTCTAAAATAATTTTTTTCAAATCATAAAACTGACCGATTATTTATATTCAAAAACTTGTAAGAAAAATAATTAAAGAATTTTATTAATAAAAATTTTTGAAAAAAATAAGAGTGTGAAGAGAAAAAATATAGTGCATTTAGAATTTACTTTTAGTAACAGAGGAATTTTTTTTTATCAATTTGTTTGCCCATGTTAGTCGTTAGAAGCCTAATTATATTGATATTTGAGCAGTCTTCTTATTGGTTTATCAACATCTTTTTGTCTGCTTGGCAAGCTCCCCGGCAATAATGCCGTTGATTGGACCACATTTAAGGATGACAGTTCAATATTAGCTTGACAGATTTTGATTTGATTTAATTTTTTAAAATCAATTTTTTTTAATTGAGTTTTGATAGGTAATTATATAATAATGTCAAGTTGAATTTTAGATAAATTTATCTCAATCTAATTTCATATATATATATATATAATTTTATATTTATATATAAAATATTATTTTATATTTTAAAATTAATATTTTATTAATTTAAATCAAATCAAATTAAATACAATTTTATATAACATAAGATTGAATCAAATTCAAACATTAAAAAAAAAATTATTAGATCCGACCAAGTTTGAATATTATAAATTTAAAATTGGATCAAATTTAAAGTAAAAATTTATCTTGACCTGATCTCTTAGTAGTTTTTTATAACATTCATTATGTTTTCTTGGCAAAGCATAGGAACCTGATTAAATTTATTTAGATGGAATATTTATCTTTTAGACATATAAAAAAATATATAAAATATTTTTTAATTTTACAATATTTATAAAATAATATATTTAAAATTTATTTGATTGTCCAAAATTTTTAACTTTAAGTGAAATATCAATTAAATTATTTTTAAGTTGTTAACAATAAAATTTAATTTAAATATATTATTTTTTAAAAAATACATTTTCAAATAAACTAAATATATATTTTTTCAATTTAAAAATTTCAAATATAGGATTATATTATCTTTTAAAATAGGTTTCTTAATAATATAAATATATATCTTTTAAAACTTAAAAAATCTTAAATGTAGTGATATTATAAAGTGGATTTCTTAATAATTTAAATATATGCCATTTTAATTTTAAAATTTTAAAACATAATTTTTATTTTTAGAGATTTCATAATAATCATTTATTGTTTGATTGTTTGTACTAGATAATACTATTTTATATATAAATCTTTCGGATATTTAATTTTTTCTCAAAATTTATTTTATGTTTTGAAATTTTTTAAGTTTTAATTAAAAATTTAATTTTATTAAGCTTTAATATCTTAATTATATTATTTATAGTTTATTTATATTGAATATATAATAATTAAATAATATTAATTTATATATCTAAACATATTTAAATAAATAAAAATAATTTATATATTGCACAAATAATAAGATAATTAGATAAATAATTTGATTGATATTAACTGGTCTAATCTAACTAGGTCATTGCCAACTTTTGATGTGGAAAAGAAAATCAAATAAGTTTGTAAATATCCTGTTGTAAAATAAACATCACATGTTAGACTATCAATAATTTTGTTGTAAAAGTTAGTAGAAATAAGAGACAATTGTTTTATCTTATTGGCTGTCATGTCAACAAAAGTTTGGTGAATTTCAATAACCAAGCCAACAAACAATGTACATGGATAAATTATAAATAGAATACGTCCCTCATAATTTATTTTTGTGAAAGAATTATAATTTTAAATATAAAATTTATAAATGTTAAAATTTAATTTTTAAATTTATTAAAAATTATATTTTAAAATAATTATATAAATTAATTAAATTAAGTTTGTAATTTTTTTGACCATTATATCTCCATTATAGATTTCAATTTAAATTTCAAAATAATTGATAAATTAAGGAACTTTATGATCCTAGACTACTTTGATATTTCAATTGGAAAAATTGGCTGCATTTGATTGACTGTAATTAGTGTCGGTAGATTCTTGAAGATATCATGCAAGCTTGCTTTTATCAACATCTTTTGTCCGCTTTCCAATCTTCTTCCTGGCAATAATGCCATTGATAGGACCATTCTGGTGAGTGGTGACTGAATTGGCAAGTACCTGGTGAGCGTTCACATTACTCTATAGTAGTTGCTGTAACGTCCGTTCTGTGCGACCGAAAGAGAAAGCGTTTCCCAAGTAAGGAAAAAGAAAAAAAAAGTGAAGGAAAGAAAAATAAGATTTTTTAAAAGAAAAGAAAGGATTAGATGTATTTTTATATGAATAATTAAAATTAATAAAAGAAATAAAATGAATTTTAATAATTATTGTTTTAATTAAAAAGTGAAAGGAAATAAAATATTTTATTATAATATTTTAAACTAATTATATCCTTTGAATTTATTAGTTCAATTATATCCTTTGCATGTGATTAACTTAGATATTGGGATTTAAGATGGTCTAAGGTTTTAGTAAGATGATTAATAACAATGATGACACTCGATTATTGTGTAAAGTATATTGAACATTCACATTCTCAATTTTTTTATGGTTTACTTTACGTGATTACATGCTTTCTTACATGTCTATACATCTCTTACAGTAACAAATGATACTGGTACGATGGTAGCTATATGTTCATTGTGGTTTTACTTTTTTGAGTAGTGTGCATGTCGTCTTTCTTACATGTCTTCACCGTATCTTCACATTGAATTAATTATGGTATAAAGGAGGAACCTGTCAACAAAAAACAAAAAAGGTAATTGTTTAAGGAGAAAATTGTTTGTACATGTTAATTGTTTTTTACATGATAGCTAATGATCCGAAGATAACATAATTGAAAGAATTAAAAAAAGTTTTTATATAGGATTGTCATGGGATTACTTCGTTGAAATAATTGAAGGTTTTATGGATATTTTAATATCTAAATTTATTTTTGTTTTTCTTTTCCCTTTTTTTTTCTTTTAATTTGGAAAAATTAAAAAAAAAAAGAGCTTTTGGAAGAAATCAAGAAATGTTAATTCCTCCATTTCTCTTATTTTATTTTATTGATTATCTAAAAAAGTTCTCTCTTTCTTCTCCTTTATTTTCTCCTACTCCTCTTAATTCAAATATGAGCTTAAAGATGATAAAGGATTTGACTTGGTTTGAACAGAGATATTAATCTTACTCAAATTCAAATAAAAATAAATATAAGTATTATACTATGAGGATAAAAATGAGTGTGATTTTAAATTTTTATTTAATACAGTGATAGAGATGAATAATATATATAGCATCCAACCCATACCTTACATACATATTTATATATATTTAATAAATAAATTTTTTTACTAAATAATATAAATTAATACTTTAAATTAATTATAATTAATATATTTTTATATAAAATATATTTTAATATATATTTATAAAAAATTACGTAAATATATAATATAAAAATAAAAAGCTAAAAAAATAAATTTTGGTTTTTTTTTCAAAAAAAAATATACGAAAATTATCTATACTCAATAAATACATACGAGAATGAAAATGTTGATAAATTTGAAATATATATTAGATATAAGTACGAAGATGTATATAATATAAAAATTTCAAGATAATAATGGATAATACTCTACTTGCTCTATACTTTACCCATTGACATATTTAATTTATATTTCATAATTTTTTAAAGATTTTTATCATTAAATAAAAAAATTATAAATTTTCAATTTTCAATTTAATCAAAATTATATTTCATCTTAATATAAATTAGAGTGAATGCGATAACATGAGCAAATACATGCCACTGCAAATTAACAAAGAAATTTATTGTCTATAGGTTAAATTTTAAAAGTTACGAAAATAATATAATTTAAAATTTAAAAAGACTTATATATAAATTTGTCATAAACAAAAATATATATTTCTTATTTGACATGTTGACATGATATAGTAATTTTTGTATTTTATATATATTAAGACAAAATAAATATGACATAAATATTCAAATTATCATATTTAAATTAAAATTATTTAAATTGAATTAACTATCCTAAAATTCCTTTGAATTTGGTTCTTGCCTTTTATGTTTCAACTTAGAATTACACATTTATAAACCCATAAGGAACTTTGTAAGAGTACCATGGTCTTAGAGAAGAATCATAAATTTTATATTGGCTGGGTATTAAAATTGATCTTGAAATGTAATAATTCACATCTTTTCAATTTGTGAGACACTTTTTGTGGGATAAAATTATGAGACTAGCAGGTCAAAGCGAATAATACCTTATAAGTTAGTGTAGATTATGACATTTGATATCAAAGCTGGCTTTGGGGTACTAGCGATATGCCACTGAGGACGGTGGGTTTTTGTTAGAGTGAGAGAGGATGTTACGATCCTAGAGAGAAGCCATCAATCTCACATCGGCTGTGTACTAGAATTGATTTTGAGATACAAAGGTTCATATCTTTTCAACTTATGAGATACATTTTGTATGATAAAATCGTAAAGTTAACGGATCAAAGCGAACAATAGCTCACAAGTTAGTGTGGATCGTGACAAAAGGCACGTTGAGATGAATGAATTAAGGGCTTTGTTGAAGTTGCAATCTCGTAACCATGTAGAAACGTCTTACGGAGAAAATTTAGAATAGACCAAAAAGTTGACAATTGAACTTGTGGAGCTAATTTATGGTTGTGTGATCTGTCTTCTATATATGTTGGCTTGCAAAGGCCTTGCGATGACGATTCAGTGGAGCTACATTGAAAACCATGGCTCAAATATGTCGTGCTTCTTGTTTTTCTTCACCACTCGAGTGAAAAGTATACAATATCTTAGAGAGTTTGGCCTACCATTGTGATAGGCTCTTATTGTGTCATTGCATTTTCAGGAATTACAAGTATTGTTAGCATCAGGATTGACTCATTGTTTTTGCAGCATTGCTGGCATCAGGATTTCGTGCTTGTTGGTTTTCTTCACCTCTGCGGCTCTCTGACTCGAATGGTATTGATGCCAAATATAAATATGTAACTTATTCAAGTTAACTAACTTGGTTTAGGGACTGAGTCTCTTCTCTGTTATTATTTTGCAGCCATTGTGTAGCAGCATTCTTGATGAAGGGAATGCATCTGGAACTACCTTTCTAGATGTTGCAGCATAGGCATGAATAATTTAGTAGAGTCTTCATTTAAATCACACAATAAAAATATAAGCAAACACACTACAGAATAAACCGTTTAAAACGAAATAAATCCAAACATAAACCAAAAGTAGCAGCAGACACACAAAGTCTTACAGATTTTGAACAATTACATACAGAATTTTTTTTTTATTTCAAGTGCAACATACATAGAATTTAACATTTTTTTTCTTCTTCTTGCCATCTAGAACAGTTGGTTCCATTTTTTGACCATCAAGGTATCAGCTCTCTCTGTCGACAATATCCCTACAAAAGATATGGTGTACTATCATGAAGCAAAGAGTATTGGGTTATGGAATAGTAAAGTTTATTTCATGGAGGACATCATAATTCATAAAGCAAGACCTTAAGTTTACCTGGCTTCTTATTTCTTTCAATCAGAAGTTTTGTCGCTTGTTCCTGCAAAAATTGCCCCATCCCAGCAGGTCAATAAAAATGAAACATAAAACTTTCAAATTTACGAATTATGTTTGAACAGGTGTATTTTTATCACTCTACATCTTAATTGGATTAAAAAAGATCACAAGTTAGATATTCTATATAATAATTCTTTACATCCAATTTTGACCTTTTTTAACCAAAATAAAAATACAATGGTAAAATTGGTTTAAAATAGAGTGCTAAATTTAATTCATCGCCTTTAAATATAATTATAAATTTAAGATAAGAATGAGCCGAATTTCCTCACCAGAGGCTGCAGTTTCCATAAACTGTAAAGCTGCTTTATGCACTAAAAGAGCAATTTTAAGTTTCTCCTGGCGTTTCTTCTGTATCAACCACTTTTCATAATCAAGCAGTACCACAGGCAAGTTGGATGGCGGGTTTAAAGCTTGAACTACCTCCTCTTTCTTTATATGCGGAGAGCAGATCCAAATCTCCATTCGCTTGAGATGTGTCTTCTTGTGAAGCTTGGCCCTCTTAGCCTCTTCCCGATCTATTGAATTCCCTTGCAGCTCAACACAAAGGTTTCCACCAAGGAGGTCCAAATTTTCTAAATCTCCAATACTGAATCGATCAGCATCATTACAATCTGCTCTCAGTTTGATATTACTTAATCTCATGAGAGAAGTTAAATTACTAATCCCTTTTGGATAGTAAGTCAGTTCAAAACAACCCTCAGTACAAAGATACCTCAAGTTAATCAATTTCTCGATTCCAACTGGCAGTTTCTTGAGATCAAAGCAATTTTCAATATTCAAAGATTGTAGATTAGGCAATTCACACACAGGTTCAGGCAAAATTTCTATTCCATAGCAAAGTTTCAAGCAAAGGTACCTCAAATGAATCCAATTTCCCATGTCACGAGCAATTCCTTTTGCATCTAGACAAAATGAGCATAACTCCAATAGTCTTAGATGCTTGGATTTACTAAGCAAGTTATGTGAGGCTTCAGAAGCTATTTTATCAAATCCATGACAAACGGCTACAAGGCTTCGCAATTTTTCTATGCCATAAATGGACATAGGAGAAGAGCTGCAATTTTCAATCACCAACCTCAAATGACGAGGTTTTTTGGAAGATAAATCTAATGTTAAATCTTCAACTATCTTCTCTGTGACAAATCCACATTTGGTCAAAAACTGGACAAAGTCATGTACAATGTCATGCATCTTACAGCAAATTATGTCGCCATTAGCATCTTTGGCAAAATCTTGGAACAAAGAACGAGATGCTAAGCACTTGAAGTAATCTTTGCCTGTTAATTCTGCCCCTAAATTGTCATCAGAGTTCAAATATCCTTGCGCCATCCAGTGTTGGACCAATTCATCGTTACTAATTACATAATCCTTGGGAAAGATTGCACAATATAAAAAACATCGTCTTATTGCTGAGGGTAAATCAAAATAACTCAACAATAAAGGTGCATAAATATATTGTCGTGCAAAATCTAATTTCCATATCTCACTATTCAAAACATTTTCCCATTCTTCACTTCTTAATTTATCTTGCAGGAGACCTCCTAAAGTTATTGCAGCAAGCGGTAAACCTTTACACTTCTTTGCAATTTCCCTTCCAATGTCCTCTAAATTTTCACGGCCAATCTGGTTCCTTCCGGTAAATGCTTTTTGAGAAAGTATCAACCAACATATCTCCTCAGACAATAGATCCAAATGAAAGACATGGGAGGATTCCAAGTGCTTTGCAACTGAATCCTTACGAGAAGTTACTAAAATCCTACTTCCCAACATGACAGACTGGAAAGTAGCCTTTAGTTGTTCCCAATCTTGACCATGATCTTTCCACACATCATCCAGAACAAGAAAGAATTTCTTGTCTTTAATGTTTTCATTGATCTTGCTCAAAAGGGTTTGCAAAGGAGTTGTATTTTGAAGTGATATTGTTGAGTCAAGACCTTCAAGAATTGCTCTTGCAATTTGGCTAAGATCAAAGGGATCTGATACACACACCCAAATTTTTTTGTCAAAATGGGTCTGAATTCTGGGGTCACTATAAATCAGTTGGCCAAGAGCTGTTTTCCCTATTCCTCCCATCCCTACAATAGTGATGGTAGGAATGGAAATCCCTTCTTCTTCTTCACTAGTTCCACACAGCAATCTCCTTATTATGTCTTCTTTCTCCCCATCTCTACCGCATAACTTGGACACATCCACAAAAGAAGTGCTTTCTGGCAGTTTTGGTAGCTTAATAATTTCTCTTTTTACCAATTCAAACTTATCTTTGTCTTTAACAATCTGTTCAAGCTCTTCATTGATATCTTTTATTCTGGTAGCAATCTCATGACGCCTAACGACTTTAGAACCAAAGGAAAAGCATGAAGCAAAGGGACAAACCTTCCTCTTCCGAACAGAAGTAGTACTGGTTTCAACTCCACGATCTGCTGTTTGCAACTGCTGGACAGCAGTTTTCCAGTCGTCCAATACATCTTCCATGTCATAAGAAACTTGTTTGAACCTTTCTAACCAATGTTTCAGACGTTTGTCCACATATTGTTTTTCCTCCGCATCTTCAAGATCGTACTGGATTGCCTCGAAATTGCTCTCAAGCCTTTTGACCTCTTCTCAACACCTCTCACCAGCCTCCACGCTTCGCTTGCTTTGTCAATGGTGATTGCATTTAGCTGCTCCAAGATCGTGGAAACAACTGCCTCGGCCATGTCTTCAAAGAGTGAGGAAACAATAATTGATTCTATAGCTAGGATCGATGGTCGTAAAAAAATTTCATAATAATTATTTATTGTTTGATTGTTTTTAAATTTAAAAAGACTAAACATTAAATGCATTAGAAGATTATAATTTATTTTTTAATGATACTTTCAATCTTAATTTTATTTTTCTGTTTTTTAAACCTTTATGCTTGCAAAAAAAATAATTTTTTAACTTGTAAGATGCACTAAATTTTTTATTATATTTCTATAATTTTTTGATATATGAGAGGTATAATTTTTTATTACATTTTGTGTAATCTATGCATTCGCTTGTTAAAAAGTTAAAATCAATATTTTTTAATTTTGAAATTTTTATAAAAATTTTGAATATTTTGTTTATTTAAAAGTGTATACTTGGATTTTATAAAATTTTTTTGACAATTTATGGATGTTAGAGCAACGGAAGAAAATCGATTTAGCACAATAATAACTATTTCAAAGTATTTTGACACTTAAGTAAAAAATATTAATTTAATTATTTAGGCATTGTTTTTTTGTCTTATTTATTTATTTAGAAAATATTGTAAAGCCTTATTTTTACTTGTTGATTTTGTTGTGCCTTTCTTTTATTTTTTTAATTATAAATAAAAGTAAATGATTAAAATACAGTATTAATTCTAACATAATTGTTTTATATAAAAGTATAATTTTATTTATTTATTTAAAATTAATATTTTATAATTTAATTCTTTTATAATATTACTGGTTTTTTCTTGAGAGCAAAATGTATGTAGTAAAAGTAAAAAATTTTTTCTTTTTACGTTAAAATTTGATTTTAAAATCTTGTGAATGAGAATTGACATATTCTCATTGAAATCTTTTACAACAAAATTTTTAGCAAAAGATGTAATTTTATTATTTAAAATTTAAAATTATTTCATTTCAACTTTTAAAGTAATATAATTTTGTATCAAATGTAAAGTTTAAAATAAGTATAAAAATTAATTTAACAAATCTTATAGATGTGCTAAAACTCTTGCAAAAAATGTATTGTGAATAAGTAATCATGTATATTATTTAAACATTTAAAATCATTATTTAAAAAAAAATAAAATTTATCTTAAAATTAAATAAACTTAGAAATGTATAAATATGATTGTACTAGATGAAAATAGCATAAATTGGAAAAAGTTAATTTGAAGTGATAAAATTTTTAATTTTAATTTAATATTTTGTTGGTGTACTAGATAATATTATTTATATATAAATCTTTTGGATATATATATTTTACTCAAATATTATTTTATATTTTGAATTTTTTAATTTTTAGTTAAAATTTTAATTTTATTATGTTTTAATATCTTAATTATATTATTTGCAGCTTATATATATTGAATATATAGTAATATGGATAGACTATAAATAGAATGCGTCCCTTATAATTTATTTTTGTTAAAGAAGTTACAATTTTAAATATAAATTTTATAAATATTAAAATATATTTTTTACATTTATTAAAAATTATATTCTAAAATAATTATATAAATTAATTAAATTAAATTCGTAAATTGTTTTACCATTATATCTCCATTAGGGATTTCAATTTAAATTTCAAAATAGTTGACAAAGCAAAACTTCTCTTTCTAAAGTACGAAAAGACTACCTTAATTTATTGAAAAACGAAAAGAAAATGGGGATAGAAACATGCGTGATGTGTAATTATTACGGACAGTACAATTATTTAAATATGTAAAATAATAAACTAATGTCATTCATTATAAATTTATAGATAGGGATCATAGAAGTGACTGAATTTTAAAATTTCGTTCAATTCATTATAATTTAAATTTTACTCAAAGTTATTTGATAAAATAAATAATAATTTAGACTTTCATACCTAATTCAAATTTAAAATATAACTCAAAATCAAATCAATATAAAATTTAAAATAAGAACCACCGGTTTGGATTTTTTAGATTTTGTTTGCAAAAATAATTAAAAAAAATAGAGATAAATCTTGTGGGAAACATAAGCTTGCATAGAAGAATAAAAATAAAAATAGAAATTCTGAATTTGATATTTTTGAGAGAGCAAACAACTATTATTTATTTTTATTGAGATATACATGCACGTGATTTTTACTTATAATAAATTTACTTATTACACTAATTGTGATTGATGATTAGTGAGTGAAGTTTAAAAAGTAAATATATATATTATATTATAATATATTAACATTCGGTAAAATTTTTCATATGAATATTTATGTGACTAATTTTTTTATATGACATGTAGTATAATTTTTTTCAAGAATAGATCTTTTTTTAATTATAAATTAAATAATTTTAAATTTATTTAAATATTAAAATTATTAAAATTATAATTATAAATTAAATTAATCTAGAGATCTTTTTTTAATTAACAAAATATGTTGGAAAACAATTTCCACTCAATGTAAGTGAAATTTCCTTTGATAAATTAAGGAACTTTATGATCCTTAGACTACTTTGATTTTTTAATTGTAAACATTGGCTCCGTTTGATTGACTTTAATTAGCGTCGGTAGATTCCTGAAGATATCATGCAAGCTTGCTTTTTTCTGCTTTCCAATCTCCTTCCTGGCAATAATGCCATTGATTGGACCATTCTGGTGAGCGTTCACATTACTCTATAGTAGTTTTTGTAACGTCCATTCTGTGCGACGAAAGAGAAAGCGTTTCGCAAGTAAGGAAAAAGGAAAGAAAGTGAAGGAAAGAAAAATAAGATTTTTTAAAAGAAAAGAAAGGATTAGATGTATTTTTATATGAATAATTAAAATTAATAAAAGAAATAAAATGAATTTTAATAATATTGTTTAATTAAAAAGTGAAAGGAAAGAAAATAATTTATTATAATATTTTTAACTAATTATATCCTTTGAATTTATTAGTTCAATTTGTTTTTGTGTACTTATGCAAATGTGATTAACTTAGATATTGGGATTTAAGATGGTCTAAGGTTTTAGTAAGATGATTAATAACAATGATGGCACTCGATTATTGTGTCAAGTACATTGAACACTCACATTCTCAATTTTTTTATGGTTTACTTCACGTGATTAGATGCTTTCTTACACGTCTATACATCTCTTACAGTAACAAATGATACTGGTACAATGGTAGTTATATGTTCGTTGTGGTTTTAATTTTTTGAGTTGTGTGCATGTCGTCTTTCTTACATGTCTTCACCATATCTTCACACCGAATTAATTATGTTATAAAGGAGGAACCTGTCAACAAAAGAAAAGTAATTGTTTGAGGAGAAAATTGTTTGTAGATGTTAATTGTTTTTTACATGATAGCTAATGATCCGAAGATAACATAATTGAAAGAATTAAAGAAAGTTTTTATATAGGATTGTCATGGGATTACTTCGTTGAAATAATTGAAGGTTTTATGGATATTTTAATATCTAAATTTATTTTTGTTTTTCTTTTCCCTTTTTTTTTTCTTTTAATTTGGAAAAATTAAAAAAAATGAGCTTTTGGAAGCAATCAAGAAATGTTAATTCCTCCATTTTTCTTATTTTATTTTATTGATTATCTAAAAAATTTTCTCTCTTTCTTCTCCTTTATTTTCTCCCACTCCTCTTAATTCAAATATGAGCTTAAAGATGATAAAGGATTTGACTTGGTTTGAACTAGAGAATCTTACTCAAATTCAAATAAAAATAAATATAAGTATTATATTGTGAGGATCGGATAAAAATGAGTGTGATTTTAAATTTTTATTTAGTACGGTGATAGAAATAAATAATATATATAGCATCCAACCCATACCTTACATACATATTTATATATATTTAATAAATAATTTTTTTTACTAAATAATATAAATTAATACTTTAAATTAATTATAATTAATATATTTTTATATAAAAATATATTTTAATATATATTTATAAAAAATTACATAAATATATAATATAAAAATAAAAAAGCTAAAAAAATAAATTTTGGTTTTTTTTTTAAAATATAGATATGAAAATTACCCATACTCAATAAATATTTATGAGAATGAGAATGTGGATAGATTAAAAATATCTATTAGATATAAGTACGAATATATATATAATATAAAATTTTCAAGATAAGAATGGATAATACTCTATTTGCTCTATACTTTACCCATTGACATATTTAATTTATACTTTATAATTTTTTAAAGATTTTTATCATTAAATAAAAAAATTATAAAATATAAAATATAAAATATAAATTATAAATTTAATCCAAATTATATTTAATCAAAATTATATTTTATCTTAATATAAATTGGAGTGAATGCGATAACATGAGCAAATACATGCCACTGCAAATTAACAAAGAAGTTTATTGTTTACAGGTTAAATTTTAAAAGTTACGAAAATAATATAATTTAAAATTTAAAAAGACTTCTATATAAATTTGTCAGAAACAAAAATATATATTTCTTATTTGACATGTTGACATGATATAGTAATTTTTGTATTTTATATATATTAAGACAAAATAAATATGACATAAATATTCAAATTATCATATTTAAATTAAAATTATTTAAATTGAATTAACTATCCTAGAATTCCTTTGAATTTGGTTCTTGCCTTTTATGTTTCAACTTAGAATTACACATTTATAAACCCATAAGGAACTTTGTAAGAGTGCCATGTTCTTAGAGAAGAGCTATAAATTTTATATTGGTTGTGTATTAAAATTGATCTTGAAATGTAATGATTCAAATTTTTTCAATTTGTGAGACACTTTTTGTGGGATAAAACTATGAGACTAACGGGTTAAAGCGGATAATACCTCATAAGTTAGTGTAGATTATGACATTTGATATCAGAGCTGGCTCTGTGATACTAACGATATGCCACTGAGGACGGTGGGCTTTTGTTGGAGTGGGAGAGAATGTCATGATCCTAGAGAGGAGTTATCAATCTCACATCGGCTGTGTATTAGAATTAGAATTGATTTTGGGATACAAAGGTTCACATCCTTTCAACTTATGAGGTACATTTTATAGGATAAAATCGTAAGGTTAACGGATTAAAGCGAACAATAACTCACAAGTTAATGTGGATCGTGACAAAGGGTACGTTGAGATGAATGGATTAAGGGCTTTGTTGAAGTTGCCATCTCGTAACCACGTAGAAACGTCTTATGGAGAAAATTTAGAATAGACCAAAAAGTTGACAATTGAACTTGTGGAGCTAATTTATGGTTGTGTGATCTGTCTTCCATATATGTTGGCTTGCAAAGGCGTTGCGATGACGATACAGTGGAGCTACATTGAAAACCATGGCTCAAATATGTCGTGCTTCTTGTTTTTCTTCACCACTCGAGTGAAAAGTATACAATATCTTAGAGAGTTTGGCCTACCATTGTGATAGGCTCTTATTGTGTCATTGCATTTTCAGGAATTACAAGTATTGTTAGCATCAGGATTGACTCATTGTTTTTGCAGCATTGCTGGCATCAGGATTTCGTGCTTGTTGGTTTTCTTCACCTCTGCTGCTTTCTGACTCGAATGGTATTGATGCCAAATATAAATATGTAACTAATTCAAGTTAACTAACTTGGTTTAGGGACTGAGTCTCTTCTCTGTTATTATTTTGCAGCCATTGTGTAGCAGCATTCTTGATGAAGGGAATGCATCTGGAACTACCTTTCTAGATGTTGCAGCATAGGCATGAATAATTTAGTAGAGTCTTCATTTAAATCACACAATAAAAATAGAAGCGAACACACTACAGAATAAACCGTTTAAAATGAAATAAATCTAAACATAAACCAAAAGTAGCAGCAGACACACAAAGTCTTACAGATTTTGAACAATTACATACTGAATTTTTTTTTATTTTAAGTGCAACATACATAGAATTTAACATTTTTTTTTTCTTCTTGCCATCTAGAACAGTTGGTTCCATTTTTTGACCATCAAGGTATCAGCTCTCTCTGTCGGCAATATCCCTACAAAAGATATGGTGTACTATCATGAAGCAAAGAGTTTTGGGTTATGGAATAGTAAAGTTTATTTCATGGAGGACATCATAATTCATAAAGCAAGACCTTAAGTTTACCTGGCTTCTTATTTCTTTCTATCCGAAGTTTTGTCGCTAGTTCCTGCAAAAATTGCCCCATCCCAGCAGGTCTATAAAAATGAAACATAAAATTTTCAAATTTATGAATTATCTTTGAACAGGTGTATTTTTATCACTCTACATCTTAATTGGATTAAAAAAGATCACAAGTTAGATATTCTATTTAATATTTCTTTACATCCAATTTTGACCTTTTTTAACCAAAATAAAAATACAACGGTAAAATTGGTTTAAAATAGAATGCTAAATTTAATTCATCGCCTTTAAATATAATTATAAATTTCAGATAAGAATGAGCCGAATTTCCTCACCAGAGGCTGCAGCTTCTATAAACTGGTGCTCATAACAACGAACTAATTTCTCTTTTACCAACCACTGTTCATAATCAAGCAGTACCACAGGCTAGTTGGATGGCGGGTTTAAAGCTTGAACTACCTCCTCCTTCTTTATATGCGGAGAGCAGATCCAAATCTCCATTTGCTTGAGATGTGTCTTCTTGTGAAGCTTGGCCCTCTTAGCCTCTTCCTGATCTATTGAATTCCCACGCAGCTCAACACAAAGGTTTCCACCAAGGAGGTCCAAGTTTTCTAAATCTCCAATACTGAATCGATGAGGATCATTACAATCTGCTCTCAGTTTGATATTACTTAATCTCATGAGAGAAGTTAAATTACTAATCCCTTTTGGATAGTAAGTCAGTTCATAACAACCCTTAGTACAAAGATACCTCAAGTTAATCAATTTCTCGATTCCAACTGGCAGTTTCTTGAGATCAGAGCAATATTCAATATTCAAAGATTGTAGATTAGGCAATTCACACACTGTTTCAAGCAAAGTTTCTATTCCATTGCAACCTTTCAAGCAAAGGTACCTCAAATGAATCAAATTTCCCATGTCACGAGCAATTCCTTTTGCATCTAGACAAAATGAGCATAACTCCAATAGTCTTAGATGCTGGGATCCACTAAGCAAGTTATGTGGGGCTTCAGAAGCTATTTTACCAAAAGCTGTTTTAACATGATAAACTGCTACAAGGCTTCGCAATTTTTCTGTGCCATAAATGGACATAGGAGAAGAGCTGCAATTTTCAATCACCAACCTCAAATGACGAGGATTTTTGGAAGATAAGTCCAATGTTAAATCTTCATCTATCTTCTCTGTGATGAATTCGCATTTGGTCAAAAACTGGACAAAGTCATGTACCATGTCATGCATCTTACAGCGAATTACGTCGCCATTAGTATCTTTGTCAAAATCTTGGAAAAAAGAATGAGATGCTAAGCACTTGAAGTGATGTTCACCTTCTAATTCAGCCCCCAAATTGTCAACAGAGTTCAAATATCCTTGCGCCATCCAATGCTGGACCAATTCATCTTTACCAATTACATAATCCTTGGGAAAGATTGCACAATACAAAAAACATCGTCTTATTGCTGAAGGCAAATCAAAACAACTCAACAATAAAGGTGCATAAATATATTGTTCAAAATTTGATCTCCACATCTCACTATTCAAAACATTTTGCCACTCTTCTCTTCGTAATTTACCTTGTAGGAGACCTCCTAAAGTTGTTGCAGCAAGTGGTAAACCTTTGCACTTCTTTGCAATCTCCCTTCCAATGTCCTCTAAATTGTCACAGCCAATCCGTTTCCTTCCTGTAAATGCTTTTTGATAAAGTATCAACCAACATATCTCCTCAGACAATAGATCTAAATGAAAGACATGGGAGGATTCCAAGTGGTTTAAAACTGAATCCTTACGAGTAGTTACTAAAATCCTACTTCCCAACATGAAAGATTGGAAAGTAGCTTTTAGTTGTTCCCAATCTTGTCCATGGTCTGCCCACACATCATCCAGAACAAGAAACAATTTTTTTTCTTTAATGTTTTCACTGATCTTGCTCAAAAGGGTTTGCAATGGAGTTGTATTTTGAAGTGATAAGTCAAGACCTTCAAGAATTGCTCTTGCAATTTGGCTAGGATCAAAGGGATCTGATACACACACCCAAATTTTTTTGTCAAAATGGGTCTGAATTCTGGGGTCATTATAAATCAGTTGGGCAAGAGCTGTTTTCCCTATTCCTCCCATCCCTACAATAGTGACTGTAGGAACGGAAATTGCTTCTTCTTCTTCACTAGTTCCACACAGCAACGTCCTTATTATGTCTTCTTTGACATCATCTCGACCGTATAACTTTGACGCATCCACAAAAGAAGTGCTTTCTGGCCGTTTTGGTAGCTGAATAATTTCTCTTTTTACCAATTCAAGCTTATCTTTGTCTTTAACAATCTCGTCAAGCTCTTCATTGATATCTTTTATTCTGGTAGCAATCTCATGACGGCTAACGACTTTAGAACCGAAGGAAAACCATGAAACAAAGGGACATAACTTCCGCTTCGGAACAGTAGCACTGGTTCCAACTCCATGATCTGCTTTTTGCAACTTCTGGACAGCAGTTTTCCAGTCGTCCAATACATCTTCCATGTCATAAGAAACTTGTTTGAACCTTTCTAACCAAGGTTTCAGACGTTTGTCCACATATTGTTTTTCCTCCGCATCTTCAAGCTCGTACTGGATTGCCTTGAAATTGCTCTCAAGCCTTTTGACCTCTTTCTCAACACCTCTCACCAGCCTCCACGCTTCGCTTGCTTTGTCAATGGTGATTGCAGTCAGCTGCTCCAAGATCGTGGAAACAATTGCCTCGGCCATATCTTCAAAGAGTGAGGAAACAATAATTGATTCTATAGCTAGGATCGAAGGTCGTAAGTAGAGAAACTAGAATTGAATTTAATTCACTGGGTAATTTGAACGTCGGTTTTGAGATTTGAAAAGACCAAAAGGGCCAAAAGTGAGTCCAATAGTGAGTGGAGAGAGAAGAATTTAGTAATTTTTTTTTATCCACTTGTTTGATCATGGTAATTGTTAGAGGCCTAATTATAGTGACATTTGCGCAGCCTTCTTAATTTTTTTCACTTGTTCTTTCAATTCCCTCCCTCCGCAACAGTGTGAAGGAGAATATATTAAGAAAAGTATTGTTGGAAAACCACTTCCGCTCATGGAAAGTGAAAATTCCTTTGGCTAAGCACTTCCTGGTTCTTAGACTACTTTGGTATTTTAATTGGAAAAATTGCCTCTATTTGATTCGACTTTGATTAGTGCCAGTAGATTGTTGTGGATACAACGCAACCTTTTGTCTGCTTTGCAAGATTCTCCCCGGCAGTAATGTCATTGATTGGACCACGCTGGTAAGTGGTGACTGGTGTGGGAGGTTACCGGGTGAGCGTTCACATTACTGTAGTTTTCTGTAACGTCCATTATGGTTTTTTGGCATCGTTTAGAAACCGGACTAATTTTGTTTATGTTTATTTTTAAATGGATCATTTCTTTTTGGATACGTTTTAAATTTGTTTATAATAATATATGAAATATTTTTTAATTTTAAGATATTTTAAAAAATATATTTAAAAATTATTTAATTATCTCAAACTTTTAAATTTAAGTAAAAGATCAATTTTTTTAAGTTGTTGGTATTTTTAAAAAAATGTATTTTCAAATAAACTATGGATATATTTTTTTCAATTTAAAATTTTCAAATGTGGTTGTATATTATCTTTTGAAATATGCTTCTTAATAATATAAATATATATCTTTTTAAACCTAAAAAATCTTAGTGATATTATAAAATGGATTTTTTAATAGTTTAAATATATGTTATTTTAATTTTAAAAATTTAAAATATAATTTTTATTTTTAAAAATTTCGTAATAATAATTTATTATTTGATTTTTTTTAAATTTAAAAAGATCAAATACTACATATATTAGAAAATCATAATTTATTTTTTAAAGATACTTTCAATGTTATATTTTTCTATTTTTGAACCTTTATGTTTGTAAAAAAGTAATTTTTTAACTTATGAGATGCACTAAATTTTTTCTTATACTTCTATAATTTTTTATATATGAGATGCATAATTTTTTTATTATATTTTTAATAATCTGTGCATTTTGCTTGTTAAAAAGTTAAAATTAATATTTTTTTATTTCTGAAATTTTTAAAAAAACTTTGAATATTTTATTTATTTAAGAGTATATGCTTGGATCTTATAAATTTTTTTTGATAATTCATGGATGTCAGAGTGAAGGAAAAAGATTGATTTAGTACAATACTCTTTCAAAATATTTTGACAAATGGAGGTAAAAAATATTGATTTAATTATTTAGGCATTGTTTGTTGGTTTTATTTATTTATTTAGGAAATATTGTAAAGGTTTATTTTTAATTATTGATTTCGTTATGCTTTTTTTTTTAATTATAAATAAAAGCAAATGATTAAAATACAGTACTAATTCTAACGTAAATGTTTTATATAAATTAAAATCATGTTTACTTATTTAAAATTAATTTTTTATAATTTAATTCTTTTATAATATTATTAGTTTTTTTTTCTTGAAAGCGAAATGCAAGTAGTAAAAATAAAAAACAATTTTTTTTTTTTTTTTACCTTTGAAATTGATTATAAAATGTTGTAAATGGGAATTGACACATTCTCTTAAAATCTTTTCTAAACAAAATTTTAAACTAATTGTTTAAAATTTAATTCTATTACCTAAAATTTAAAATTATTTCATTTCAATTTTAACAGTAACACAATTTTGTATCACATGTAAAGTTTAAAATAAGTATAAAAATTAATTGGAAAATAAGTATAAAAATTAATTGGACAAATCTTATAGATGTGCTAAAACTCTTAAAAAAATGTATTATGAGTAAGCTATCACATATATTATTTAAATATTTAAAATCATTTTTTTTTCAAATAAATAAAATTTAACTTAAAATTATATAAACTTAAAAGTGTGCAAATATGATTGCATTAGATGTATTTTTAGATAATCGATATCATAAAATAAGAAAAATGGAGGGATTAACATTTCTTGAAAATTAAAAAATTGTGCTTTTGAAAGAAATCAAGAAATGTTAATCCTTCCAGTTTCCTTATTTCATTTTATTGATTATCTAAAAAAATTTTTCTCTTTCTTCATCTTTATTTTCTCCCACTCGTCTCAATTCAATATAAGCTTAAATAGGAGAAAGAATTTGACTTGTTTGAACTAGGGATATCAATTTTACTAAAAGCCTAATGAAAATGAAGATGTGTATTATATTATGAGGATCGAATGGAAATGGATATATGTTTTAAATTTTTGTTTAGTATAGGAATGGGGATAGATAATATAGCACATGTCTTATACACTACATATATATTTATTTATATTTAGTGAATAGATTTTCTTATTAAATAACATAAATTATTATTTTAAATTAATTAAAATTAATATATACTTTTAAAATATATATTTTAATATATATTTATAAAAAAAATTACATAAATATACAAGGTAAAAGTAAAAAAAAAAAACTAAAAAAATAAATTTTAGTTTTTATTTTAAAAAATACTATAGATGTGGAGATTATCTATACACATTAAATACTTGTGGGAATGAGAATGAGAATAAATTTAAATTAAATACTTGTGGGAATGAGAATGAGAATAAATTTAAAATATCCATTAGGTACAAATATTAAAATGGGTATAATATAAAAATTCAGAGACAGAGATGAGTAATATTCTACCCGCTCTATAATCTAACCATTTACATCCTCAGTTTGCACTTCATAATTTAAAAAATTTTTATCATTAAATAAAAAATTATAAATATTAAAATTTCAAATTTCAAATTTAATGAAATTTTTTTTTTATCTAATATAAATTGGGGTGAATGTTATAACATGGGCAAATATATGACAATGCAAATTAATAGACAAGGTTATTGTTTATAGGTAAAATTTTCAAAGTTACAAAAATGATATGGTTTAAAATTAAAAAAATATTGTATATAAATTTGTCATAAACCAAAAAATATATTTATTATTTAACATATCACATGATATAGTAAATTTTGTATTTTAGATATATTAAGACAAAATAAATATGACATAAATATTCGAACTATCAAATTTAGGATAAACTTACTTGAATTAACTATCCTAGAATTCTTCAAAATTTGGTTCTTGTATTTTATGTTTCCACTTATAATTACACATTTATAAACCTATAAGTAATTTTGAAATGTAAGGGCATGTTGAGATGAATAGATTAAGGGCTTTATTGAAGTTGCCATCTTGTAATTATGTAAAAATTAAAGGGATAAAATAACTTTAAATAATATTCAAATCGAATATATCACATACCTAAAAAAGCAAATTATCTCTATCTTATGTAAATCTAGCAGGAATCAAAGAAATAAAGCTAACAAATAATCACCAACCACAAGCACAAGGATACAAGTAATTTATGTGAAAAACCTCCTCAAAATAAAGAATAAAAAACATGAAAAGTAGTAAATAATCTTCATTATTAAATAATGAGAATATAAAGTTCTTTCTAACTAAAATTGGAGATATACAATCACAATGTCTTAAAATTAAACAATCTTGGTAAATAAATAATCTTGCAAGAAAAAATTAAAAAAGTCTTAGCAAATTTAAAGATTAATAAATACTCACCAAATTAGTAGGTAAAAAACTCAAAATCTGATCTCCATCGTTAGACTGAAGAATAATGAATCGTGAACATATTGATAAAATTTTAGCTCAATCAGACAACGGATTGACCTCGATCAAACTACTTGATCGAAACTGTACAAAACCCTATTTTCTCATTTTTTTTCTTTATTGCCACCACACCACTTTTTTTATTTCTTTTTCAGCCGTATAAGAGTTTAAAAACCTATAACCAAGCATGAAAAGACTAAAATGTCTTTGATGAATGGGTTTTGGTTTTAGGCCACCTCCACATAGAGGAAACAAATATTCCATTTTCCAACTATGTGGAGAGAATTACCATTCGACAATCAAATGACAAACTTTAAGCTTTTCCCTTGGTAGTTTTACTAGCTAAAAAGTATTATTCTCATACAAAAACTTTATCTTATCTTGTATGGCATCAACTCAGTTTTCCTTATGTTTATCTTCTATGGCCTCTGCATAACATTTAGGTTTTTCCCTATCATTTAGTAACATAAACTCATCAATAGAATGCTGTGTGAAAATGTTGTCAATCTCTAGTAAACTTTTTGAGTGGAACTTCTGGTAAAACCTCTGATTGAACCTCTGATATAGGTGATTATTTATGAGTACCATCACCCATTTCAACCTATGTAGGATAAATATCAACATCACTTGTATTATGTTGGTTATTCTTAACATTTTTAACTTCTATAGGCATATATATTAGAGGAACTAGATCTAAGTCAATCAAACCATCACTACATCATGGAATTGAAGTATCAGTCTTCTGAATATCTTATATAGTCTAATTTTCAACAAAAACAATATCCCTACTTTTCATAAGTTTTTTCTACACTGGATCATAAAATTTATAGCCAAACTCATCCTGGCCATAACCAAAGAACATACATTCTCTAGTTTTGACATCAAGTTTGGATCTCTTATCTTTAGGAATATACACAAAAGCCTTGCATCCAAAGGTGTGCAAATGATCATAGGACACATCATTGTTTGACCAAACTTTATCTGAAACATTAAAATCTAGAAAAACACATGGTGAAAGATTCAAAACATGTACAACTATAGTTAAAGCTTTACCCCCAAAAAGATTTTAATTACTGTGCTTGTGAAAGTAAATATTTCACTATTTTTATTAGTGTCATATTTATCATTTTAGTTAACCCATTCAACTGAAGAGTTTTAGAATGTGACCTTTAATGTTTAATACCCTGCTATCTGCAATACTCATCAAAAGTTTCAATGTACTCACCCCCATTATCAATCTTTATATATTTTAATTTCAAACCTGTTTCTCTTTTAACTAAAGCATGAAATTGTTTAGACATATCTAACACTTTGTCTTTTGATTTCAAGGTATAAGCCCATATTTTTCCTAATTGATCATTTATAAAAGTCACAAAATAGATGAAACCACCAAGTGTTTTTGTTCTTATAGGACTATAAACATCAATATACTAAATCAAGTATACCTGACTTTTTTTATGGAGGGATGTCTTGAATACAACTCTAGTTTATTTTTCTGTCAAGCAATGATTACACTTTTTCAAGGATACATTCTTCACCCCAGAAAAAAAATTTTTCTTGACCAAAATCTTTAAGCCCTTTTCGTTCATGTGACTAAATCGCTTATGCCAAAACTTAATTGTATTATCATGATCTATTGTATTAATAATGGAATCAAATACCTTAGCTTGCATCAAATACAATAAGGAGCACTTTGGACCCCTAGTGAAAATCATAGAACCTTTAGTGAACTTTCATTGACCAATACAAAAGGTGTTGCAAAACTCTTCATCATCAAGCTTTTTTGCAAAAATAAAATTCATGCAAATATCGAAAATATATTTAATATTTTACAAGACCAATGTAGTGCCATTATTGGTCTCCAAGAACACATCTCCCATACCAATGGCTTTTGTTGAGCCATTATTACTCATTCTAACACTCTTAAAATCACCAAATGTGTAAGATGCAAAGTAATTCTTTCGAGAAATAGTATGAATTATGGCACCAATATCAATCACCCAACTAGTTTTATGGGTGCAAGATTAACAACATCATCATCATATAAAATAAAGAAGTCATCCGTGATAGTAACAATTTTATCAGCATCATTACCATCACCATTCTTTTTTTTTTTTTTTATCCTTGTCACTATTATTGTCTCTTTTCAACTTTTGACAATATTTTCTTATATGCCCTTTCAGACCATAATAATGACATTCAATATTGGCAAATATGTTGGACTTACTCTTGTTTCTGTCTTTGTTCTTCGAACCTTTACTTTTATTCCTTCTCTTATTTTTTGTGACTAAAATCTCAGACTATGAAGAGAAATCCTGTGATTTTCTTCTCATTTCTTCATTCAAAATACTACTCTTAACCAAATCCATAGTAATAATATAATTTGGGCTGAGTTAGATAACGTTGTTCTAAATATCTCTCATGAGTTTGGTAATGTACTAGGAAGCCATAAGCCCTATATCTCATCTTTAAACTTGAGATTCATGTCAGTCAACTAATTAATAATACCTTGATATGTATTCAAGTGATCTGTCATAAGAGTTCTATCATGATATTTCAAACTCATCAATTGTTTAATTAAAAATAATTTATTATTTCTAATTTTTTAAGCATATAAGTCCTTAAGTTTGCTTCAAAAAATACGTGTATATGTTTCTCCACTAACATAGTTCAAAACATTATCATCTACCTGCTGTCTAATGTAACCACATACTGTCGATGAAACAAATTCCATCTATTTTATTTTCAGGCTTTTTAGTGGCAGACACAAGTAAATAATAATCCTTCATATAAAGTAAATCTTTCATATTTCATTTTCAGATATGGTAATTTGAACCATTCAAATTAATCATTCTACTTGTATTAGTTTTCATTATTCAACTCAAGGCGCAAATTAAATAGCCTGAGCTCTTATACCACTTTGATGGGATAAGATAACCTTAAACAATATTCAAATAGAATATATCACACGTTGAAAAAATTAAATTATCTCTCTCTTAAGTGAATCTAGCAGGAATTAAAGTAACAAATGAATCATCAAACCACAAGCACAAAGACACAAGCAATTTACATGGAAAGAAAACCTCCCCAACACGTGGAGTAAAAACTACGGACAGTAACAAATAATTTTTACTATCAAATAATGAAATATAAAGTTCTCTCTAATTAGAACTAGAGGTATACAACCATAATATCTCAAGATCAAACAATCTTGCAAGAGAAAATTAAAGAAGTCTCAACAAATTTAAAGATTCACAAATGCCAATAAAATCAGTAGGTAGAAAACTCAAAATTCGATCTCTACTGTTAAGATTGAAGAATAATTAGTCGTGAATATACTGATAAAATTTTAGTTCAATCGGATAATAGATTGACCTCAATCAAACTATTTAACTGAAACTACACAAAATCTCATTTTCTCTCTTTTTTTTGTCTATTGCTGCCACACCACTCTTTTTGTTTCTTTTTCAGCTATACAAAGATTTAAAGCCCTATAATCAAGCATTAAAGGACTAAAGAGTCCTTGATGAATGGGCTTTGGTTTTAGGCCATCTTCACATAGAGGAAACCAAGTCCAACAGAAATGTCTTATGTGGAAAATTTACAATAGACCAAATAGTTGACAATTGAACTTGTGGAGCTAATTTATGGTGTTGTGTGATTTGTCTTCCATGTTGGCTTGCAAAGGTGTTGCGATGACGATACAGTGGAGCTACATTGGAAACCATGGTTCAAATATGTCGTGCTTGTTGTTTTTCTTCACCACTCAAGTGAAAAGTATAGAATATCTTAAAGAGTTTGGCCTACCATTGTGATTGGCTCTTATTGTGTCATTGCATTTTCAGGAATTACAAGTATTGTTAGCATCAGGATTGACTCATTGTTTTTGCAGTATTGCTAACATCAGGATTTCGTGCTTTTGGTTTTCTTCACCTCTGCTGCTTTCTGACTCGAATGGTATCGATGCCAAATATAAATATGTAGCTTGTTTATATTATTTTCCAGCCATTGTCTAGCAGATTTCTAGATGAAGGGAATGCATCCAGAACTACCTTTCCAGATGTTGCAGCGTAGGCTTGAATAATATTTTAGTACAGACTTTACTTAAATCACACAATAAAGATATAAGTGAACAAACTGCAGAATAAACCATTTAAAAAGAAACAAATCCAAACATAACCAAAAGTAGCAGCAGCACACAAAGTCTTACAGATTTTGAACAATTATACACAGAATGTTTTTTTATTTTTATTTTTAATTTTACTTTTCAAGTACAAAATACATAGAATTTAACAATTTTTTTCTTCTGGCCATCTAAAACAGTAGTTTCCATTTTTTCACCATCAAGGTATCAGCTCACTCTGTCGACAATATCCCTGCAAAATATATGGTGTACTATCATGGAGCAAAGAGTATTGAGATATGGAATAGGAAAGTTTATTTCATGGAGGACATCATAATTCATAAAGCAAGTCCTTAAGTTTACCTGGCTTCTTATTTATTTTGATCAGGAGCTTCCGAACAGAAGTAGAACTGGTTTCAATTCCTTGATCTGCTGTTTGCAACTCCTGGGCAGCAATTTTCCAGTCGTCTAATACATCTTCCATGTCATAAGAGTCTTGTTTAAACCTTTCTAACCAATGTTTCAGACGTTTGTCTACATATTGTTTCTCCTCCACATCTTCAAGCTCGTACTGCATTGCCTTAAAATTGCTTTCAAGTCTTTTGACTTATTTCTCAACATCCCTCACCAGCTCCCACGCTTAACTTGCTTTGTCAATCGTGATTGCAGTCAGCTGCCCAGGAATTTAAATCACAGTTGCTTTTGCGTTTGCTTCGGGTTTATCACGATTGCGAAAATAATGAATAAAATAACGATAGTTACACTTATCACGATTGTAAATTTTTTTTTTTAATTTTGAACAATTTATCATAAAATGAAATAAATAATAATTATAAACATGCTTATTATATTTAAAATAATTTATAATAGTTTAATTCTGCAATGTATATAATAAATATTTTAAATTTTTTAGTTTTTAGTCATAAATCAATATATATATCTAAAATGTTGATCATTAATATATCCATGAATTTTGTTAATATAAATGTTATAAATACATATGATTGATGACAAATTATCATTATAAAATTAATATTATAAATTAATCTAATTAAAAAGAATAATAATAAACATTTAAATATTTTTAAGTACAGTTATTAAAGTAAATGGATTAAAATCTAATTCTATGGAAGATACATGTAAAATCACTTGTACATATCATCTATCATTTTCTTTCAAAATTTTCATCTAAAATCTGCAAAATATTCTTAAAAATTTATTTCCCATCATTATTTGCTTTTGTTCTAAAATTTTTTATCTAAAAATATTAGGTATAAAAAATTAATAATAAATATACTTAATAATATTAAATTTTATTATAAAATTATTTTTTAGATAGTTAAAAATTAAATTAATTATTTAACAACTAACAACTCTATTAAATTTTTATCCCAATCATAAAAAAAATTCAAATATCCATTTTCCAAAAAGTAAAAAAAAGAGATGACCAAAATAAAAAATAAAAACCAATTTTTATTTGACATCAACCTTTTTATTGTCTTTTTCTCTTTGTTCACTTTGCTTTTTATCTCAAAATAAAGTCACTCACGACTTTATCCAACCTCATTTTTGTTTTTCTTTTAAAAATTTCAACTCTTTCCCTTTCATGGATTGATTTGAGAGCTATTTGCAATTGTTTTATGAAATCATACAGTTTTTAAATTGCTAAACCAAAGTATCTCATACCTTGATGAGATGGGTTTGACGGTTTTAAAGTTAATTTCTTTATTGGAGTTTCATCTTTACACTGTCTCTGTTCTGATTATTTTGATTAAGGTTTAAATTTAATTTAATAGTTTAGACTTGAAGCATAATGTTTTTATTATTCTGATATGTGTTTTCATTTTATTTAATGAAAGAAAAACAAAAATAATGACTTTAACATATGTTATAATCGTATTTTTTCGTTACATCATTATTTACGATCATAAACAATCATTATAAATGTAATTACTAATTACTCTTCATCGTAAATGAATAACGAAAACGATAAACGACATTATCACTAAATAACGGCCGTTATATTGCGTTGCAGGCGTTATTTAAAACCATGGTAAATTGATCGTGGAAACAAAACCTCGGCCATATTTTAGGAAAGAGGGGAAACGGTTGGTACCTGGGTTGTTGAAACTAGAGAGACCTAAGAACCCACCGTTTCCCTCTTTCTGAAAATATGGCCGAGGCAATTGTTTCCACGATCTTGGAGCAGCTGACTGCACTCACGATTGACAAAGCAAGCGAAGCGTGGAGGCTGGTGAGAGGTGTTAAGAAAGAGGTCAAAAGGCTTGAGAGCAATTTCAAAGCAATCCAGTACGAGATTGAAGATGCGGAGGAAAAACAATACGTGGACAGAAGTCTGAAACATTGGTTAGAAAGGTTCAAACAAGTTTCTTATGACATGGAAGATGTATTAGACGACTCGAAAACTGCTGTCGAGGAGTTGCAAAAAGCAGATCATGGAGTTGAAACCAGTACTACTTCTGTTCCGAAGTGGATGGCACGTCCCTTTGTTTCATGCTTTTCCTTTGGCTCTAAAGTCGTTAGACGTCATGATATCGCCACCAGAATAAAAGATATCAATGGAGAGCTTGACCAGATTGTTAAAACAAAGATAAGTTTGAATTGGTAAAAAGAGAAATTATTCAGCTACCAAGGCGGCCTGAAAGCACTTCTTCTGTGGATGTGTCAAAGTTATACGGTCGAGATGGGGTCAAAGAAGACATAATAAGGACGTTGCTGTGTGGAACTAGTGAAGAAGAACAACGGATTTCCATTCCTTCCATCGCTATTGTAGGGATGGGAGGAATAGGGAAAACAGCTCTTGCCCAACTGATATATAATGACCACAGAATTCAGACCCATTTCAACAAAAAAATTTGGGTGTGTATCAGACCCCTTTGATCAAGCCCAAATTGTAAGAGCAATTCTTGAAGATCTTGATCCAACAATATTCCTTCAAAATACAACTCCATTGCAAACCCTTTTAAGAAAGATCCGTGAAAACATTAAAGACAAGAAATTCTTTCTTGTTCTGGATGATGTGTGGGCAGATCATGGACAAGATTGGGAACAACTAAAAGCTGCTTTCCAATCTGACAAGTCGGGAAGTAGGATTTTAGTAACTTCTCGTAAGGATTCAGTTGCAAACCACTTGGAATCCTCCCATGTCTTTTACTTAGATCTCTTGTCTGAGGAGATATGTTGGTTGATACATTATCAAAAGGCATTTACTGGAAGGAACCAGATTGGCCGTCAAAATTTAGAGGACATTGAAAGGGCAATTGCAAAGAAGTGCAAAGGTTTACCACTTACTGTAAAAACTTTAGGAGGTCTCCTGCAAGATAAATTACGAAGAGATGAGTGGGAAAATGTTTTGAATAGTGAGATATGGAAATTAGATTTTGCACAACAATATAATTATACACCTTTATTGTTAAGTTATTATGATTTGCCCTCAGCAATGAGAAGAAGTTTTTTGTATTGTGCAACCTGTCCCAAGAGTTATGAAATTGGTAAAGACGAATTGGTCCAAAACTGGACGGCGCAAGGATATTTGAACTCTGATGACAATTTAGGGGCAGAATTAGAAGGTGAAGATTACTTCAAGTGCTTAGCATTTCGTTCTTTTTTCCAAGATTTTGACAAAGATGCTAACGGTAACATACTTTGCTGTAAGATGCATGACATGGTACATGACTTTGTCCAGTTTTTGACCCAATACGGATTTGTCACAGAGAAGATAGTTGAAGATTTAACATTGGACTTATCTTCCAAAAAAACTCGTCATTTGAGGTTGGTGATTGAAAATAGCAGCTCTTCTCCTCTGTCCATTTATGGCACAGAAAATTTGCGAAGCCTTGTAGCAGTTTCTCATCCACGTAATAAAAAAACTAGCAGTGAAGCCTTAAAGAAATTGTTTAGTAGATCCAAGCATCTAAGATTATTGGAGTTTAAGTGGTTTAATCTATACAAATGTGAAATTGCTCGTGACATAGGAAATTTGATTCACTTGAGGTACCTTAGCTTAATATCTTGCCATACAATAGATACTTTGCCTGAAGCAGTGTGTGTATTGCCTAATCTACAATCTTTGAATCTTAGAGACTGCCATAGTCTTGGGAAGCTGCCAGTTGGAATCGGGAAATTGATTAACTTGAGGTATCTTTGTACTAAGGGTTGTCCTAGTCTGACTTACTATCCAAAAGGGATTAGAAATTTAACTTCTCTCGTGAGATTAAGTTATATCAAACTGAGAGCAGATTGTAATGATGCTCGTCGATTCAGTATTGGAGATCTAGAAAACTTGGACCACCTTGGTGGAAATATTTGTGTTGAGTTGATAGGGGATGCAATAGATTGGAATGAGGCTAAGAGAGCCAAACTTCACAAGAAGATACATCTCAAGCAAATGGAGATTTAGATCGGCTCTCCGCATGTAAAGAAACAGGAGGTCGTTCAAGCTTTAAACCCACCATCCAACTTGCCTGTGGTACTCTACGATTACTCGGGGTGGCTGATGAGGTATAACATTAGAACTGCTCAAGCAGCTTGTCAATTTGTAAATGGCCTCATTGGTGAGGAAAGCCCATTCTTCTCTAATAATATAGTTATCAAACTTGAGAAAAGAAAAAGAGTAAAGTTTAATTTTATCACAATTTAAGGGTGATAAATTTAGCACTCTTTTTAAAAGCAATTTTATCACTGTACTTTTTAATTTGGTTAAAAATGATCAAAATTAAGGGTAAAAAATATTTTATAAAATATCTAACTTTTATTTTTTTTATGAAATTAAGATGTGCAATTAATAACAATTGTAGCATTGTAGGAAAAAAAAATTATATTTGATATGTTTTCTGTATTTTGATATATTACTTTGTGCAGAGTGATAAATTTGAATCTTTATTTTAAAAAAAATGCTTTGCAGTAATAAAAATGTTATTCTAGCCAGAACATCCAATATGATGAGATGTAGAGCAAAGTAAGTTCAGAAAAATTTACACTTTGAACTTTTCTTTTTCTCCACACTCAATCATGTTCTCAGTTAACACTTTCTTTACAGCACCAAAAAACTTATGTTTATTTTTATTGATATGCTGGGACGAGCCAATTTTTGCAGGAAGCTGGGAGAATACAACTGATTGAAAGAAATAAGAAACCAGGTAAACTTAAGGTCTTGCTTTATTTATGATGTCCTCCATGAAATTAAATTTACTACTCCGTAACTCAATACCATGTGCTCCATGATAGTACACCAAATCTTTTGCAGTGATATTGTCAACTGAGAGAGGAGATACCTCGATGCTGAAAAGGATGGAACTCACTGTTCTAGATGGCAAGAAGAAAAAAAATGTTAAATTCTATGTATTTTGTACTTGAAATAACAAAAATTCTGTGTGTAATTGTTCAAAATCTGTAAGACTTTGTGTGTCTGCTGCTTACTTTTAGTTTATGTTTGGATTTATTTCATTTTAAACGGTTTATTCTGCAGTGTGTTCACTTGTATCTTTATCGTGCGATTTAAAGACTGCAATAAATTTTATTGTTTGGAACCATTTATGCTTGAGATGAAGGGTGGCTGATGCTATGTTATTGCAGTGACATTAACTAATAAACCTTAAGACATGGTTGAGATGAAGGGTACATGCTATGCTATTGCAGTGGTATTAACCAATAAACCAACAAACCTTAAGACATGGAAGAACTGATTCATATTGAAGATGCAGCTTTGCCGAGCATTATTCATGTCATAACGATCTTGGGGAACGGAAATTCTTGGAAATTAAAGAGAAGCAAGAACAATGGTTGTCTATTTGACTATCCATGTCATAAAGTGTATTAATCACTTGTAACAACAATATTCAAATTTCAAACGCTGCCAAAGGTACACCGGTCAATCTTCCTAGAATTGTAATCAATTCCTGAGAGAGTTTCAAAAAGAGATCACTGCTGATTTTTTCTTTTCCAGAAATACTTCCAATTCCCAAGTTTTAAATTCTCTATATAAATAGTCGAGGAACATTGCTTCAGTTATTCCAAGAGTTCTATGAACACTTGATCCTTACCTGAATATTCTCTCTAGTTCCACTTCTCTTTCATTAGAAGAATGGATTCTGTAGATCAACTTCAGGGGCCTAAGTTTGTAATGGAGGATGGTACGACGGTGGTGACTGAAGTGATTACGGAAAAATCAAGACGACTGCACCGTTGCCATGATCTTATCTTACAGCATATTGTTAAGCATTAAGACATGGTTGTTGGTTTAGACATAACATGGTCTCCATCTTATCCAGATTATATGCCAACTTATCCAGATCATGTGCTACTCGCGTTCTGCACTCAGATTGGTTGTGCACTAGTAAGGATTTGTGGGGGTTGTATTTCTCATTCCCTAAAACAATTCTTTGACAACAAGGACATAACATATGTTGGCGTTCATATCAAACATGATGTTAAAAAGCTGAGAAAACGTTTGGGGCTGGAAATCAGAAATGCAGTGGATCTTAGTGAATTGGCTGCTGATGTACTTCACCAACCACGTCTGGGTGCATTTGGTGTGAGAAGATTGGCATCTGAGGTTCTGTTGGTTCCATTTAAGGCGAGATCTTCAAGAATGGCCTGGGTTAATTTAGCGGAAGCAGATATCACAACAGACCAGATTGAATGTGCAACGATTGATGCTTATGCTGCATATAAGATTGGGAAGAGGTTGCTAGGAGTTTAAGTTGGAGATTCATATAGAACTCCAGAGTTTAAGCATTTTGTTCTTTGGAGTAGTTCATGTCATTAAGAATGCATGGTTGTCTGATAGATATGGCTTCTGACCTTCTGTTTATATACCATGTTATCCAATGCTTATTCAAAAGGCCTGCCATTTTTCCCAGTTTGAGATGAAGTGATGATTGATTTTTTTTTTCTCTCTCCAACCCAAAAATCATTGGATGAAACTTCCTTTGAAGCTACCATATTTACCACATTCTCCTTTCCTTAATCACTTTTTTTTTTAATTATTCTTTTTATAATTAACTTGAAATTTGCAATCAAATATATCATTCAACAAGTTTTTGAGATTTAAATTTTAATCTATATAATTTTTTATTTTCAAACTGTGACTCTTTTCATATAAAAAATTTTTTTTTCTCCCTCAAATTTTGATAATCCATTCAAATTAATCATCACTTGTGGGAGTTTTATTGGTAATAAGAAAAAATGAAATAATAGAAGAAAAAGAATAGATGAAATAAATTTAAACGAGTCCAAACTCAAAACGACACCGCTGACATGAACAAAACGAAAAACCTCCACGTTCCTCAAAACCCCGCAAGGTACATCAACTTTTAAATTCCCACTAATTCAATCCAGAAGAAAAATAAAAAAATAAAAACTTTTCTCTAGAAAATCGAATACTATGAAATCCCCAAAACTCTGGGCCCTGTTTCTGGTTCTTCTGATTACGGTCCAGTCCAAGGCGGTATTGGGGCCTAAAGCTCAATCTTCATCGAAAGAAGCTTACGTGACGCTGCTTTACGGAGGTGAGTTCCTTTGGGGGTTACGGTTTTGGGGAAATCGTAAGGGACACTGGATCAACTAAAACATGGTTGTTTTGGTCTCCGACGGCGTCTCTGATTATGCCAAGAAACTTCTTAAGGTATATTTTGACGATCCGTTTACTTTTCTGTTTGTTTCCTGAGAAAATTACTAACCTCAAAGTTAATTACTTCATGTTTTTCTGAAAGAACGACTAAAAATCAATTTTTTTTTATAAAAATTCTATTTATGGAAAGTTATGAGCTTTATAATTAATGCTCTATTAGTTTGCTGGGAAGTGTTAGGCAAGTTTATTAGTACTTTTGTTGGTATTAAAAGTAATGTTTTAATTTTTGACATTTGTTTTAACTATTTTTTTCTTTGGTCAATAATTGGGCAGGCTGATGGATGAATAGTGGAGAAGATAAGTTTATTGGCGAATCCGAATCAAGTTAGGCCGAAGAGGTTTTGGGGTGTTTATACCAAATTGAAAATTTTTATTATGACTAACTACAAGTAAGGTAAAATTCCTTTTTGGTTTCTTGATGGTTCATTTCTGTTGGTTAGAGAAAATGTATGGGTTCGGCAAAGGATGAATGTAGTTGGGTTTTAGCTTATATTTGATGTACTTTCAGTTTATAAGATCTACCCACTGTCAATAGATAACATGCAACTATCTCATAAATGAGCAATTTTAAACGAAAGAAGTACTTGAAACAAAAAACCAATAAGTTTTTAATGGAAACTTTTAAATGTTTGTTCCTTAAGGTGGCGACTTGTAATTTTGCAACCTATGTATTGCATAAGAGATTGCTCACATCCTATTTTGAAACGTTGTGCTTTTTGGAGTAAAATCCAAAAGTAGAAAATACCTTTAGCTATTCTAGTTTTTTGAGTCCATTATTCCTTTCATTCCTATGTTCTTTCTGGTGGATTGCACTGTTTCACACTTGGAATTTGCATGTGTAGTTGTATATTTTGATGCGGATACTATAGTAGTCAAAAACATTGAAGATCTCTTTAAATGTGAGAAATTCTGTGCCAATTTGAAGCATTCTGAGAGGCTGAATTCAGGAGTCATGGTAGTGGAACCATCTGAAGAAGTTTTCAATGACATGATGGGCAAAGTGACTACTTTGCCTTCTTATACTGGAGGAGATCAGGGGTTTCTGAATTCTTATTACTCTGATTTCCCAAATGCCCATGTTTTTTTCCTTAATTTACCCGAGGAGGTGTTGAAATCCTGACCCGTTCCTGAGATGGAGCAACTCTCTACTTTATACAATGCAGATGTTGGTCTTTACATGCTTGCCAACAAGGTACTACCATGTACAATGACTTTAACATTTTGTTTTAAAACTTTATATGTCATGCTGCTGTACTGTTATTAGTCTTGTTTCACATGCTACATGGCTATGTTACAAGAATTAGCAATGAATAAAGAGTAGTTTCATTAGTAAAAAGATGAGAATAAATAGTGCCTTTAAAAATGTTTAAGGAATAGAAAAAATAATTTATGTTCAGTCTTTAAAGTGTGATCAGGGCTTGAAGAGAAGCTTGGTAAGTTTGGTTCAATTAGACAATAAATTTAATAGAAGAGAATAAACTGTATTTTCAATCATGATGAAGAGAATGATCAAGCAGGTTGCTATTCGCTTTCTGTCTACCTTTGCCTTGTAATCAAGCAGTTGAGATTGACAATATGCTGAATGATGAATATGATTGATTTTAAACCCTTTATTCGAATCCTCTTTTTATGCATTATGATGACATACTTTTATGGACATTCTGTTGTATTTAGATCTCGAAGGGATTCCTTTCGGTTCTTTTCTTTGGTTGTCAGGACTTTCTTTGTTTAACCATACCATGGTGAAACTTATGCAAAAACAAAAAAGGAAACTAATTTCTGCTTTTGCTTATTATATTCTTATTTTGTGGTTAAGTGTCCTTATCCCTTTGTGCATTATTTTTGCAGTGGATGGTAGATGAGAGTGAACTTTGTGTTATTCACTATACACTTGGCCCCCTTAAACCTTGGGATTGGTGGACATCTTGGCTCTTAAAACCGGTTGATATCTGGCAGGTGTTATCAGACTCCTTGGCAAAATTATATGAAAATCTGTGATATATTTCCAATATGTTCTGTAAATAGGAAAAATGTCAATATAATTTGTTTGCTGATGCTACAGAATGTTAGGGAACAGCTTGAAGAATCCCTTCCTGGAACTGGAGGAGGAAAAAATCCGAAAGTTGAGCTTCTTGTCAAATTCCTTTTCCTGTGACCTTTTTGTGCTCTACTTTTTTGTTACTATCCTTCTTTTGTTCAGGTTAGTGGCTACAGATTATTATGCTTTTCTGAAATCAATGCATAGATGTTTTCTGTCCTGTTTCTAAACCATATTACTTTTGGCCAGACAGGGGTTCGCTTTGCAGAACTTCATTATGCAATCAGATCAGACACCTTTACTACATAATTAGGTCAAGTGGAACAGTTGTTTACACTGGTGTTTCTTCATCTTCTACCATTAATGCAAATGGTCAAGCTAGTTTCCTTTTTCATCTTTAAGCTGAATTCTTTCTGATTTCTTAAAATCCTCTTACCCTCTTTGTCTATGGAAATATGATGTAAACTTATTAATTTTTTACTTCCATTATTTGATGTGATGTTATCCAGTTTCTTAACGGTGCACAGTCCAAGGTGCCTGCCTACCTGGGTGGAATTTCAGTTTTTGTATGTTTTATGGCCGTACTGGTGTCCCTTGGAATTGCTATTGCAATTGTGCCTCGACAAGTGATGCCATGGACTGGTTTGATCTTGATGTATGAGAGGACGTTTACAATCTTCTTTCTTTTGTTTGGAGTTTCTCTTCTTTTGATTTATCAGTGGGGAAGGAGAACAGCAACTCAATTGGGATAGTTGCCTCTCATATGGATTCTTTTGATTCTGATTCTAGAAAAGGTTTATTTACTTGGAACAAATACATAAATAATTGTGCCTGTGGTCATGATAAAGTATGATGTTATTCCCTTTTTATATGAATTTAATAATTGGTTGACAATTTTTGTGTCTTCTTTTCAGGTCATCAATGGCAGGCATCATCTTGTGATATTTTCACTTGGTATTATGGCTTGGGGATGGCTTGTTTGGCTATTGCTGCTCCGTCGTCACCTTGTATTTTTGGGATCAACGCTCTGTTCTTGAGGTAATTTCCATCAGAATATTCTTGTTTTCTTCTGTCTTTGTAAAAGACAACATTTTCAATGCCGTTTGGACTTTGGAGGAAAAAGAAAAAGGAAGACAATAAGTTGTTGGAGATTGCTGGCTTTAGTTCTTTATACATGCTTGTCATCATAGTTTCAGGAGTTAAAACCTTGAATCTAACGTTTGAAAATCAATTTTAATATTCTTGAATTAGTCTTACCAACTTTCACAGTTCATGACAATTTCACACCAGGCTGGGTCTGATGGTAGTTGGAGGGCTTGTATTAGCATCTTTCATCACATATGCTTCGGAACATCTTGCAATTAGGTCATTCTTGAAAGGTCTCGAAGAACCGGACACCTCACGATCAAGGAGTGCATGTTTCTTATGTTGATGGAAGGCTTCAAAATGCTCATGTTACTTACCAGCACTGCATTTTTCCTTCTAATTTGTATTCTATTTAACATACAATCACAACAGTTGACTTGTAAAATATTTCAGAAAATTTTGTCAAATTAGAAATGCATTTTTTTCTCCATTAGGTGTTTGTTTGTTACCTTGTTGTAAACAATAATCTTTTCATTTTAATAAAGAATGGCATCATAATTCAATGCTTTCACACCGTTTGCAGTAAGTAATAGAATTCTGTTTGGAGAAGGAATGAATTCAGAATTTCTTCCTTGTATGCACTTTCCAGAAATAGGCAATGAAGTTAGGATTTCTCATCTGCAACTAAAATTCAAGCATCAGAATTGTATTGTAAAATTTTCCTTTTCCTGCCCCAACTAGACCGATGCATTTTTTCATACAAAAGGGCCATTGGTTGAAAATAGGATTTGAATTTTAAACTTACTACACATTACTTTTTAAGGATGATTGTATAGTGCTAAATTCTGAGTTCGAACTGATGCTTTATTGATCTTTTTAAGTGATAATGTCAATTTTTTTTGTCATTGTTAAGGTGTTGAAAACACTGGTGGTTGATCCATTTAGCCAAAATGGTGAAGATACAAGTTTCCAATTTGTTTAGCCAAAGTCATTAAAGAAAGAAGGGAAACAGTTACATATTCCAAATCTCATGAAGATTAATAGCTGTAAATGCAAAGAAAATCAAACTTTATCTTTGACAAATTCATGGAAGATTACATTCATTTGCAACCACCAAAATTACTTTTCCATGTAGGCAATGTTATCATATTCAAACTACATTCCAAATATTTATAGAAAATACAATAGGATAAAGGTTAGGAAATTGTTTAACAAATAACAAATAAATTTGTTGCCTTAAATCTCAAATTAATGATCTGTAGCACATTATAGAGCCATTTCCATTTACTAAGTTGGATATTTCTTAAGCTAAATTGACAACCAAAGATCATCAATGCAAACTTACTGTATTACAAATATAATAACTTAATATGTACTCAAAAGTCAACAAATTAGAAAGAGAAAGGACAAAATGCCATTGCTTTTTCAGGTGGGGTGTGAGGTGCAGAAGGGAGCTGATTGAGTTGCATCGAAAGAAGAGTCCAGAGTAAGACTTGAAAGAAAACAAAGGAACCTGATTCATCAGCTGAGTCATTGTCTTATAAATTCATAACTCTATTTTATTGATGGTAAAAGGAGGCAACTCCCAATGCATGTAGAGGGGATGACATGATCAATTTTTGGTGATTCTTTGCGTCATAATCCATTATTTGCTGCTATGGAGGGAAATTAGAGGTTTAGTGCCTTGTAGTTGGGGTACAAATCATGCTTAGCAAGAAAAACGAAAAACTTCCCTCAAATTATATTTGTGCTGCTGGTTTTACTATTTTTGAAAACTTTGTTTTGGATATGACTGTTTCACCACCTTATTTGTCGAAGATTCATTTACGAATCCGATTGGAGGGCTTTCATCGAATTAAAGTATGTGTATTATGACTAGCGCTGAGAATCTTTTAATCGAATTATCAAATAGATTATAAGTGATATTATGATATTTAAAATTTATTATGTTAAATTATCAATTAATTTCAGATTGAATGTCTAATTTTAACATAATATATATATATATATATATATATCAAAACATGCAATTAAATAATTTGATTTCTTATGGTTCTGCAAATGTTACCTTCAATTTGTCTGCAGTCACAATCCTTTTCAAATGTTCTTCCATCCAATTAAGCATAAGACTAACCCCTAAATTGCAAAGTTTGCAAATTATAAAAAAAAAAAAATCCATGGATAAGTCTTCTACTTTTGATCAAATAATGCACTCTTAGCATTAACAAGGCATTAATTCATAATTAGCTGGTTTGCAAGCCACCTGTTCTGGCCGCCATGCTAATTTCCATGAACTGATTTATTTTTTCTTGAAGCCAGCAGAGCTTGCATAAGACATAGGACCTGACTTTTTGTTTCTTTTGATTATTTTTTTTTTGAAAAAAAATCCCATCTCTTGCTTTTTGCCATCAAAAAGCACTTTTGACAAAAGTCAAATTTATTTGATCATAGTAGGAACAAGACAACTAGGCAATCCACCAAAGACGCAAGCAAATTTCAGACCACTAAATTTTTTGCCATTGCCCCTTGAAAGTCAAACCAATAAGTGGGAATTTAGCTTCAAATTAAAAAACGAGGCAAATTGGAAGGATTCCCATATCCCAACTATTGGAATTTTGCTTCTTTGCGAGATCTGAATCTTCTTTAATTCCAATGAACTGTCATTGATCTAATCCACTATTACTGTTAAAAAAAAGTTTAATTGTATATTAACTTGCTTCTGAGTCTTTGATGAGTCATTAACCAATAGAAAATTGTTAATTGATGGATTAATTTTCCAACTTATTTTTCCTTTAGTTGTGTCATTTCCATTAATATTGAGACCTGTAGCTGCTAACTTAACTTTAATGATGAAATTATGGACTTTATCATCATCCTTATCCTAAAGCTAAAGTTGATGACAACTTTTTATTGTAAAGATTGCAGAAAGCTACAAAATCTGCACATTGCATTCTGGCTTTTAGTCTAACAAGAGAATATTGGAAAGAACAAAGATATCATATTCATATGGAAGGGATATTGGTGTCTTCTGTTCAAAGTCACTTATTGGTATATTTTATATGATCTCAAGAGTTTTGGTTGAATAATCTGAATTATGAATAGGAAAAGAGGAAATTACAGTCGATGACCGACACATGACACATTCGTTTAACTTGTAATAAAAAATAGAATATAAATGAGATATAAATTTACATATATTATCAAATGATTTATTAGTAGAATATAAATTCGATTTTTATATTAAAATTTAAATCTTTAATTTTAAATATGTAAAAAATTTATGCATCTTGAATTTGATTTAAATAATGTTTTTATTTTTCAAAATTACGCACTGACTTAATTAATGCACAATGTTAAAAGAAAAATAGAGAGAGACAATGTTGAGAAGTTTACAAATTGTTTATCATAAACTTGTAGCTTCTATATTGAAGACTAGTTTTCAGTGTCCTCTGAAACCCAAAAGGCTGGAGCCCCCTTGAAACTTATCAAAGGTTATCCTTTTTTTTTTTTTTTAGGATCATGTTTTCATTGATCCGTTCATTGCAGACAGCCTTAAAATTTCACTATTTTATAGGTTATCCAATATCCATTGAGTTTCTTCCCCAGCAGCTATATGGGATGATCATGAAACAGTAATCATGATGATTCGTCTCGATCACAGCATAATAAGCCCTACTTTTAGTTCAACAGCAAGATTCCTAAAATCTCTCTTTATTTTAGGGTTGATGTAAATATGGAACTGGATATTCAGCAGAGTAATACAGCTTATAATACTTGGGTTACAACATGAAATTCTGATTACTGACATGAATTGAAAGCTGATAGATTAACTGAACACCTGGAACCCATATCATTACATTATTTAACCAGCATTTTCCTGCACTGATTCATAATTCAACCATGGAATTCTATGAAGATTAAAACTAGCAGTGGGGCTCTTCTCTTGAATCATTTATCAAATGCTACAAGATTCAGTTTTTATATCTGTCAATATTAAATGTCAAAACCAGCTACTCAAATTTTCGGAATTACTTTTATTTTCCTCCATCAGGTTTTCCCCTGGAATGAATCCAGGATATGACCTGGAATATTTACCAACTAAAAGATCCTTAAACTTTTCTAATGTTCATGAATCATGATGCAGCAGGGTTTTTCAAACTAAAACCAAATCCCTGGAATATTCTCATTCACAGGCTAAAACATTCTTAAACTTGCAGTATTTTCAAACTAAAACCAACTCAAGACTTAGGATGTAGATATTCAGGATAAAATAGTATGATGATGAATGTAAGTGATGAGCAAGAAACAAATAACTAATGTCTTTCACAATTCATAAAGTTTTAATTCTCTTACAGTATTGGAGGAGACTGAGACAAGAACTCAAAGTAAAAAAAAAAAAAAAAAGAAACGAAGAAAAACTAAAACATGTTTGGTTGTTAAAAGACATAGTGATCAAAGAAGAGAAGTATTGGAATCTTACATGAAGCCCAGATTCCAAATCTTATTCATATAATATCCTCCATTTTCTAAGCAACCAAACATATCTCCGTTAAAAAAGAAAACCCAAAAGAAACAAAGGAGGATAAGCCAAGCATTAGACTTGCCTAGAGGTTAATATTTCCTCGAAGCTATGATCATATCTTCTTAATTTGGTCCAATTATTTAGGCCATGGCTCAAATGCAAAACCATTCTTGGACAGTATAACAATACCACTGAACATGAACAAAATTTGGCCTCGAATATCTTCTGCAAGAAATTCCATGGTCATCATCTTCTTCTCCTTGATCCAAAATGTGATAATTGAAACCCCAAAGAAAATCAAAAATCGAAAGGGAAAATATTTGAGAGGACGAGAGAACCTAGGTAGAGATGAGGGTGAGAAAATTCAAGAGTGAAAGGTGATTACCATATATAATTGAGGAATGAATGTATAATATTATTTCCTAGTTCTTGACATGTGGGACAGACGAAACAAGAGCTAATTAAAGATTAAAATAATGTTTAAATAAAAATAAATACAAAGTTCCACGTACAAGTGAGGGCCTACTTCACATGTTTGCATGTGTTATTATATTAAAAGTAAATTAGATTAGTTAACTTAAAAAACACTTTATTACGAATCTAAATTTTATTTCTTTCCTGTAATTATACTTAAAAGATAATATTTAATATATTTTGAGTTATCTCTTTTATATAAATTTTTTTTTATAATTTTAGACAGGGGATCTTATAAGGTGAACCATCTAATTGTAGGGTCCATTAATTTCAAATTTAATTTAGATAATTAAATAAAATATGGGAGAACAAAAAACACTCAAGGAAATTATACACGTGGAGCAATGTAGTAACTTATTATTTTCTATGACTATAGAAAAATATTGTTTATAAAATTAATTCGTACAATGTTTTCTTCTAAATCATGATCTATATAAAAATTTGGGTTTTTTTTCCATTATTTTTCTTTAATATATCTTGGTCAAGTAACTTTGCAATAAAGAAGAAAAAAGAGGCACTAGTGTCTATCACAACAGGCTAATTTCCATATTCTAGAGGTTGAATGAATAAAAGTAAAGAGGAAAGTTTAATAAAGATTAAAGGAAGTGAGAGAGATTGAGATAGGCAACATGAGGATGTTATGTTCTTCCAAGAAATTCATTGCATGAGAATAAATTTTCATATAGACATGGTTTTTTTTTTTATTGTTTTCTTTTAAAATAAATATAATTTTAATTGATCTTTGGTTATACATATCTTGTATAATTTGTTCATTTTATAGAAATTGAATTTATCTATAATTGACCTATGAAATGTTTTATAATTAATTTTTTGCAGAATTTTCACACTTCATGCATCTTGATCAATTTTTTTTGAGTTAAAAATTTTATTTTTAATTTTATGCTCACATAAAAAATTGTTTCTTGATTTGGAAGGCAAGTATTTTGAGTCAATCACTCAATCTCAATCATCAAACCAAAAAAAATAAAAAATAAAAAAAAAGAAAGAAAAGAAAAAAAAAAAGATTTCCCCTAGGAAAGAACTTTATCCTATCCAACAAAATAAAAATTAGCTATCAAAATTATCAGATAAACCCAAAATTTTTATTCAAATTAACACCTTGCCTTTCTTAGCAATATCTTAAAAAAATAATTACTATATTATAAGGTGTAAATGAAGAACATTAAAGATGCTTCATTAAATGGACGGTGAAGAAGATGATATATAGTTTAATCCAAGTTTAGAAAAGTAAAAAAATATTGGTTATTGCAATTTAGGTCAGATTCCATGTGCTAATCCAAGGAATTAATTTTTTTTTAGAAAAAAATTACTGTAATCGGAAAGAAATTATAAATGTTGGAATTTGAACAATTTTTTAAAATATCTTATAAAAAAATTAAAGATTCTTTGTTAATGAACAGAAGAGAAGGCCTAATGTTAGGATATATTTAATCCAACTTTAAAAAGTCAAATAGTATGGAGCGTTGGATTAATTATTATTTTATTAGGATTTGGAACAGTTTGCAATTTAGGTTTGATTCCAAGTGCTAATCCAACTAATTTTTTTTTTTTACAAAAAAAATTGCAACTTGAAAAAAAAATTGCATATTTGAATCTTGAAGTGTTTATTAGAATTGTTGCTTAAGGTCATCAACTAATTAATAATCTTACATTAGTCTCATAAAAAATATTTATATGGTTAATATATATAATTAAAATTTTAAATTTGTCTCATGTACAAAATTTCTAGATTAAACAATCTCTAGAATTTCTTATTTCTAGGTCTGGTTCATGCATTTATTCTTAATTTTAAATTGTCATACAAATAAATTATTATATTTGGTGATATTAGAAAGAAGGAACAAATGCCATTGATAAAAATAGTAGGGTCGATTAAAAGGCCATTTAATTTTGATTTTTTATTCCCCAAATTCTTTTGTTTTCTTTAAAATGTTTGAAAATGGAAGAAATCAATTAATAGGTTCTTTTTTATATATTTTTATAATGAAAAAATGTTAGTAATAAGAACCAATTATTGTTGGACAAGGCAATTGAATTCTTAACCAAAACACCAAACTCCATTAAAAAAGCATAGTTAGTGCAAATAATTATTAAAAGCTCCATAATAATCACATCAAAATACAAAGGATAGTGATATTAATAGTTAATCCCACTCAATTAAATCTATTAATTAAAAAATAATCATGATTCTCTTGCAAGTAAACATTGGTGCCCACCAGACCATGTTTTCCACCAAACACCATTTTCCTTGACACCAACTTTTACATATAATAATTTTTTATTATTATTATTATTTTATGAACTCAACTTTTTTGCAGAGCTAAGCAATGATATAAAGTTACAAACCCCAAATAAATAAATAAAATAATTCAAGAAAAAGAATTTTTTAAATTGCCTAACTTATTCTTTTGTCTTCAATTAAAAACATAAAATGACAGATTAGGTTTGGGTGGGACATATGAAAAAAGAAAAAAATTCAATGTCTTAATGAAAGAAAGAGAGTGATGGTCAACTTGTTTTCTCATGTTTTGTCTTTTTTTTTTTTTTAATTTGATTTGTTTAATGCTTTAATTATGGAATGTAGTTTAAGTGCATGTACCATATGAACTAAACAAAGGTGAACAAAAATTAGGAATGGGATTTCATTAGATCTTATCATCTTATAGGTTTGAACACTTGAAACATTGATTTTAACACTTGAATTAAATCCAATAAGATCTTTAATTTTTTTTTTTTGAGACCCATGATTTTGTCAAACCAATCTTTGAATGCCAAGTACCATTTATCTGAGATTACTATAAACTATATTTTTTTTAAAAAAATTCTATAACACAAGGTTATCTCTAAATTTTACTTGAGGATCTTAATAATCTTAAAAATGCATTATTACACGTCACCATATACCTACTCTCCAAGATTTCTATGTTGTCCTAATGCATCATCAAGATCTTTGACAAAATAGAACCATATTGATTAATTTTAAGGGAGCATTTGATTTGGAAGAACGTAAGATTTTTTATTGAAATCTTATTTTTTATAATTTAATTTTTTAATTTGGTTTATGGAATATAATTTCTAAATTTTTTTTAAAATTTTTAATAGTATAAAAAAAAGTAAGAAATAAAAATTTCTTCTCTATTTAAGTTTTTTTAGATTTAGAAAAAAAAGTAAAAGTTTTACCTTATTTGCCATTATTTAATTGTATTTTCAAACTATATTATTTTTTTTAGTCTCGTAAATATGATTTTTGTTATTTATAATTTTAACAAAAATAATGTTTTAAAGATAAAAATGTAGTGAATGTTGAAAATACATTTTTTAAATTATGAAATTTTAAGGTTAGATCATATTTTTAAGATAAAAACGTAATATATAAAACTTTAATTTTGAAATTTCAAAATTTTAATAAAAACTATGTTTTTAAGATAAAAAAATCGTAATACACGTTGAAATTATATTTTTAAAATTTTAATAAAAATTACATTTTTAAGATAATAAAAATGTAGTTAATGTTAAAACTTTATTTTCATAATTTTAAAATTTTAATAAAGATCATATTTTTAAAATAAAAAATGTAGATATGTTGAAAATATGTCTTTGAAATTCTGAAATTTTAATAAAGATTACGTTTTTGAAATAAAAACGTTATAAATGTTGAAATTGTATTTTTGAAATTCTAACAAAAATTGCATTTCTAATATTTACATATTTTCTTTGTATAGAGACAATCAACATGATGATAATAATTAAGATTATAAGTTTATCTTTATCGAAAATACGAAAAATTTATTTTTTAAAATTATTTAGTTTAAACAAATATAACATACTATTCACATGTTATTCAAATATCAATGTTATAATTGTCACTGTATAGATGTTATAAAAAATAATATAGTAAAAGATTTTATTAATAGTACAGTAAAAGACTTTATTAATAATCTTGCATTCATTTAGGGACGGTAATCAAACCCTACCCGACCCGACATTATTAAAAAATTATTTTTTAATTAATTAATTAATTATTTATTTATATATATATATTTATATATATATATTTATATAATGATATTTTTAAATATTTAAAAATAATATTTTATATTTTAAAAAATAATATTTTATTAATTTCGGGTAGAATCGGGTACAATTTACATAATGTCGGATCGAGTTCAGATTTAATAAGCATAAAATCGGGTCGGGTTCGGGGCGAGCAAAACCCACCCCGAACCCAACCCGATGACATCCCTACATTCATTTAAACCAAATACAAAAATCTTACATTTCTTAAATTAACAAAATTAAAAAATCACATTCCCCTTTAATGTAATTTTCTCCCGAAATAATTTTACTTTAAAAAATCGTCCATTTTATTGATAGGGTGAGCGGTTGGAACCTCCATTTTATTGGTTTTAGCTCCTAAGTCCTAAATCTTTTTTTAGTTTTGTATTCATCCATGTCAAATACTTAAATGTCTAAATGTCTACAAGTCAAATTCAAAGATCAACCCTACTCAAAATCCTTTTGTCATGTTTTCTTTTTGCTTTTTTATTATTTTACCAAAAAAATGTAAAATTTTCTTAAAAAGTTTGCAAGTAATGTAAATATTAAACTAATAAAATTTAAAGTGAGATAATAACTAAATTTCAGTGGCAGCAAAATTGAAACTTTACTTAAAACTTGTGGTAATTACATAATATTGTCAAAAAGGTTTTTCCTTTAGATTTGAATGGGGGACGGCTGCCCAATACTATCAAAAAGGTTATTTGGATTGCTGCCCCCCATTGCCCCCGTTGTATAATAATTCCTTCATCTGTCCTAACTAACATGAAGATGATGCATGCAAACATATAAAAAAGAACAAAAAGATTCTCTACCACCCCAAAACGAAGGCATGAATGTCATCCCAACCAGAGGCAGTGTAAAGAATTCCTGTTTGCCCCTTCCAAATACAAGGGCTTCCTTCAGCATATTCCTTCTGTTTCTTGACCAAGCCAGGGAACAATGGGACAAAAGAAACACCATACTGACTCCCCACTCTTCTTAGGCTTGAACTAGACCCAAACACAATACCAATATCTGCTTTCAGTAGACAAAGCAAATCACCTATGGAGTCTCCAATATAAACAGTCAAGTTCTTTCTGTCATTGCTACAGTCTTGTAGGATATCATTGAAAGCTTGAATCTTGTCAATAGGTGACTGGACTTTCCTAACAATTTCACCCGTGGATACAGATTCTTCAAAGCTCAACTCATTTGCATGAATGTTCAGAACATCTAAACCTCCTGCTTAAGACGAATGAGTAAAGAAAATAATTTCACTTGCATTATAATAGACTTTCGATCAGTATTAGCAGTCAGGGGATAGATTCAGACATTCAGTTTCCAAAGAGACACGATATCATTACATCACATAACACTCAACAAGGCACTTGAAGCAACTGATAAGATAGACGTAGAATGATGAAAGAGAGCAATTCACCAAATTATAATGGAATGCTGAGAGGGAACTTACATACCTGAAGAAAAAGCTGCCTCGATGAGATCACCACACCAACAATAAGAAAGAACATGGATATTGGCATTAAGATTGTCATTCTTTGCAATTTTTTGAAAGAAATTAATGCAACCATCTTGAAGAATCAGTCGTTCACCAGCTCTTTTAATGTCTTCAAGGTTTAGACCCTTAAGTACCCTTGACTCAATCACTCTAGAATTTGCCCTTATCTCAAAATCTGAGAGTTGCTCAAGTGCTTTATGCAGAGCTTCATAGTTGAACTCCACTGCAAAACGACAGGCAGGAAATAAAAATCAATATCAAAGGAACTAATAGAAATGTTATCCAGGATATCTTTTCGAAGATTAAGAAAATAGTTAAAACTTTAAAGTGTTATTGCAGTATATTGCTGTACCTTTCTCAGAGGGCAAAATGCTTTCTATGCAATGTTCATACTCTTCTGTGAATTGTCTGGAAAGTAGACCCCATGCATTCCTCAGCTCAGTAGATGACATCCTAGCAATTTGACCTTCCAGTTGGTTCTGATCAGATTTTGGGGCTGTTACTATTGCTATCTCTGCCAAAATGGCAGATGAATCAACAACTGAGCAAGTAAGATCAAAATTAGAAAATATTATAAGACGATCTTGTGCAGGGTCATGCTCCTTAGCCAGAGGAACAACAGTGGGCTGACTAAGCAGTTGAGAATAGAAGAACTCTATTTCAAGTTTCATGGCTTGGTGATAAAGCTTCTCAATGATGTTTAGTTCCTCGCCTGTCAAAGAGACACTAAGTTTATCCAGCAAGTCTTCGGTTTGCAGAGCTGATGCCTAAATTAAAAGAATCAATAGTTGAGCTGTGGGATTTTAAAGGCCATTAATTTAATGATTTTTCCTCCAAGGCTGTAATAAGCATAGTATAATCAAGTTGACTGCTAAACAAGTAATGCAATCAATGCCACACCTGAAAACTTTCAGACGAATAAGTCTCAATCCACTTTTTGTATGGGTGATCATGCTCATTGGGTTCTAGAAGTGCCTGAAACTCCTTACCCAAAAAGGCATACAGCCTCATACAAGGTGTCATGGCCCCTAGAGTGTAAGCTGCAATTTTTGTTTTCTCAAATGGGGTGGCAAGTTGTCCTGGAGCTTTTAGTCCTTCAACTTTCCCAGAAGCTGTTGCCAGCAAGAATTCTGTATACTTTAAAGTTGCAGAATTGACAGGGCTCTCTTTAACACAGTCAGAACCCCACTCCTGCAGAACTCCAGCATTCAGATCACGAGGATACTCTAACAAGACAAGAACTAAGGAGATGTTGATATGCATATGAATTATTAAGTAACTATCTTAGAGTGTAGATGAAGCTTCGTAGAATTGTAAACAGCATAACAAGGTAGATAGTAACTATTCAAAAAATATGATTATCTCCTTAAACTCTTTATAAGATTCCTCTGAGCTTCGTAGAATTGTAAACAGCATAACAAGGTAGATGGTAACTATTCAAAAAATATGATTATCTCCTTAAATCTCATTATAAGATTTCTCTGAGTGATGATTTACAGGACTTATCATATGAAAGTCGAACCCTCATCCAATCAAAACTTGTCATCCGCTAAAAGTACCAAATATTTCATAGGCTAGCCCTCTATATCATCAGACAAAAGAGGAAAATGAAATCCAACGAATGCACCTTTCATGTCATTAAATAATTGAATAATGAAGTTAGATAGTGAGTACCATATACGATCAAGACTGATTTAGTACAAAAGCTCTGGATTAAATTTCCATGGTAGCATCTCCTGGACGCCAATATATTCCTAGTAAATCCTGTTTTAACTAGTTGGTGATACAATATTTTACAAATCTACGAGAAACAGCAATAAAAAATGAAGTTCAATTTCCTTTTTTCATCTCAACTTTTCCAATGATTGAGCATGTAATATCCAACAGAAAAGAAGAATCCTTTTATCATACCTGTACAAAAGAATCATGCATTTTTAGCTCCTCCAAGACACCCTTCCTTAACTCAGAGATTGCTAACTTTGCATCATCATCATCTGCACAGTCTTCTGCCAATTCACACCTAAAATCCAGATTGAAGAAAACAAGAAATCAATTAAGAACCTACGTATAAACAGCATAAGGCAATTCTAATTAAAACTAGTGAAGAGAAAAAGATAGTCTTTTTAAATCTACCAATACATGTCAATTTAAATTCTAGAAACTGAAACTCACCTCAAGCAGTGTAATTAGTTTTTTCCCAAATAATAACAATATAAGTCTCCAATTGGTTGCTGAGAAAGCTGGCAAAAAGAAAAGAAAGTAAACATCTGAATAATTACTAAAGCAACCAAATGGTGCTTAGAAATTAAAAGTTCATTCATCTTCTTTTTGTACACTTTCTCAGCAACCAATAACTAGGAATGAGTTGGAAAATATCTATATCAATCGTAAAATAGAAACTCAACACTCAAATATCAACAGAGTTTCATATAAAAGAAGATCTCGGTTTACAATCACAAATTCCCACTTTTCACAACTCAATAAGGGATGTAAAAAATCATAATGCTGTCCCTTACCAGAATATCAGCAAGTTAGCAGGGGCATGCACTAATTCTACACCGTTGAAGAGTTGAAAATTAAATGTTGATTCTTCAATTTTATTTTAATTTTGAATTAAATGCAACTAAAAATAAAGCAGATTTATCAAACCATTTCTACATAAATCTTTGGCCAGATAAGATTAATAATAAGTAAAAATCAGAACTTCATGTCATTCCAAAGCACGCCAACTTGTAACAATATAACAAACTAACCAATTCATAAATATCTAATTTAGATGTAGAAAAGAAAATATCTTCATAATTTAAAAGATTCATTGTTCATCTTCATTTTCTTCTGAACCAATTAACCATTAAAAGGAAATATCAATCTCCATACGCAAAAGCCAAGATTGAGATTCCAATTCCCTTCCCCATTCTTGCACCCTCAAAACAACTACACAATAATACCAAATAAGCAATAAATCTGTTACAGGCTGTTTGAAGGATTGGACTACTTGGACTGATTGGGTATTATTGAAGTCCAGTCCAATAAACATAAACTTATTTTAAATGTCTGTTAAGTCAGTTAATATGGGATTAGTTACCGAGGTGCTAAGTACAAGGGGGTCGTTGTATTGGAGTGATATATGATGTATTGGAGTGACTGAAGTCGGAAGAATATACAATATAGAAAAATTCTTATTTCTTTCTCTCGATTCTTCTTCTCCTGCTTCTTATCAAGTTGTGCAGGTATTCTGCTGCAGCTTCAACTTCATCATCCCATTTAGCTCATATCAAAATCGAACAAAAATGTAAAGTGCATCTAAAAAAAGCCTCCCATTTCTAAGTACACCCTTTAGCCGCTAGAATCAGATAAAAAAGGAAACCCAAGATTCGATTATCCAAAAAAAAGATAAAAATCTATACAAAAGATCACAAAATTAACAACAAAGGAAAACTCGGAAACAAGAAAAAAAAAAGCTGAAAAACTCAAGCTTGTGAGTTGTGACTACATTTCTTTAACAAATGGAAGATTAGAAGAAAACCCAAAAATATATACTCCAAACCAAACAAAACCCAGATTGAAAATCCATCAAAAGACCAAAAAATTGAGGGAAAAAAAGACTCACGCTTGAGCAAAGGCTTTGAGAAAGTGTACATCTTGGGCAATATAATGACGAAAGGTGTCGATCTTGAGAGACCCAGACGCCAAACAAAGAGCAAAAGGCGAGTAAAGGGAGAGCACGGACTCTCTACGAAACTTGATCCAGAACCTTCTCGCTATACCCTCCTCAGTGGGGATAACGGCGGCGACAGACTTTGGAGGGATCGCCATCGGATTTGACGATCTCCGACTTGGTAGAGGTGGCGATGAGTAGACTCGGTGCTGGGATCGGGCGAGTCAGAGATTGGGTAGGGAGAGGAAGAAGAGAGTAAGCGCACCAAAGAGAGGGAGCGTTGGCAGTTGCTTTTGTTGGTAACAGGAAGGAAATAAGTGTGAAAAGGTTAGGAATGTAATTTATTGCAGGCTAAGATAATCTTTAGTGACACAATTATAAATTTGTTTTTAAAATAATCTCTTAACCATTAATTTTTAATTTAATAACTTAACTATTAATTTTTTAAATTTAAATAAATATTTTTGTTATTCAACCGTTAATATTTAATAATTTATTGACATAACACTATTACGCAAGCTCTCAACATCACATAATTTTTTATATCAATTGTTAATAGGCCGTATAGCATGTCAAATAAAAAGATACTGTCATGTGATATATAATTATTGATAAATGTAGTTATCTCATTTCATTATTAAAAATTAATAAATGATAAAAAATTTATTTAAATTTAAATATAATTAATAATTAAATAATCATTTTTAAAATATTCATATAATTAAATGATTAATTATATATATTTTTTATTTAAAATTTTTTAATATTCAATAATCATTTTAAATTTCTATTAATTCAAAATTTAATTGAGTCAAATCTCATAAAGAGATCAAACTCTTTCAAATTTATTTTTTTATTCATAATATTCAAAATTAAAATTTTACTTAAAAAAATCAAACTCTTTACTATTTGGACCTACAAGTATCGCTTATATTTTATCTACTTGTACGTGATGTGAAAATTTGTTTCTTTCTTTTTGGTTTTTACAATTTTCTTTTAAATAGTTTTGCAATTTTGGACTACATTAATTGGATTTTTTTTTTCTTTTTTATATCTACTTCCATAGCAATAAGTGTTACTTACTTCAATGGCAAAAAAATTACATACTTTAATTTTTTTTTCTTTCTATTTTGTTTTTAATATTTATTTTTATTAAAAAATTAAATGAAAAATTCGTTTAACCTTGCCAGTAACTCTTAAAAAGAAACCATGCAAGAAGCTAAATTGGAGTATTAAATTATTATAGGACTACTTGAACTCAAGTTATTCTTTTACAGAAATTGCAATATGAAAAAAAAAAAAAAAAGAAGAGATTGTATGTGATGAAATTTAAATTTTATTTTTTAAACCTTAAGTTATTTTGATCAATTATGGATGTTAGTTGAATTTTTATAATTTTCAAATACATTTTATTTATAGATAAACTTTGATTTACTTATATTTTCATAAGTAAACATATAAGTTAATATATTAAAGAATTCATTTTTAATATATTAACATTGGAATATTTTAACTTTATAAGAGAGTTAAAGATTATCATATATTTCATTTTTTTTAATTTTTTATTATATTTATTATAAACAAGATATATGTATCATTCTATTAATTTTATTTATGAAGTTTAAAAACTATATATCGATCTTTTTAAACATTCATATATATATATATATATATATTTGAATATAACATCCAAATACTTTTATATCTATTTGAAAGAATGGTTTTTTTTCCTTTTTCTTTTTTCTTTTTTTTTTTTTTGTGTGCATGGAAAGATAGTATCTATGTATCCAAAAAGGAAAACAAAGGCTGATATTTGATTTTGAGCATTATTTCACGAGAGAAATAATGAAATCATAAAATTTCAGATTTTCTTTTGAGGAAGATGAAGTTGTACATATAAGATTACAAAGAAATTCTGAAATTTAACTCTCAAGGCTTCCTTTTTTCTTGAATTGACATACAAAACTAGAACCTGTCTAAGTAAGTTAATTCAACATTATTATTATAGTATAAAAAGAAGCCCCTATAGTTCAAATGGGTCATCTTCTTCCAACATTTGAGCTGCTGCATTCTCTTCCTCATCATTAATCAATAAATATGGATTCTTTTCCATTGGCTGAAAATTGTAGAAAATAAAAGCATAGAAAACCAAGCTTGCACCCTCTTCCAAAACAGTTATCAACCATTCCAATCTGTAATTCAGGAAAGCCCCAACTGCTGAAACCACAATTCTTGTGAAGTACAAATACCCTATCACAACAATGTAAAACTGCTTGAAAAGTGTCAATTTTTCCAGGTTCTTAGCTGCCTTTCCATCTGTCTTGGATGCTTCCCTCAGGCTTCTTATTGACCAAATGATTGGGAAAAACACTACACAACAACAAGAGATATCAATCAGCAAGAACAGTTGGTTCCATGTCATCCAATCTTTTGTTGCAGGCCCGGTTTCACTGATAACCACATAAGCTATGTTTTCAAGAACCTGTAATGGAATTACTGTCATCAAAACCTGTTTTTCGCGTTCTTGAAGGTAAGGTTTCAGGAATGACCAGCCTGTTCCTATCAGGATTATCACAGTGAACAACATTATACCTTTGAAGAATCCGAAAACGTAAAACGCCACATCCCATCCATGGGGAGTACCTGTTTTCCTGACATACATTTTGTCCTCAGAAACACAAATCATTTTTAGACACTTGAATAGAAGTAATGCACCCATTATCAAATGAATCTTCTCAACTTTAGGTCTTTGATTGATACATGCAAAAACCCAAATAAAGAAAAATCCTGCATATATCAAAAAGAAGAGAAAATAGAGTTTTGGCAATGTGGTTTGGCCTGCAGGCAGGAAATCCTTTTCACCTTCTTTCAGGTTATACATTTCTGTATGAACACGCATTGACACTTTGAATTCTGGTTGACAGTTTCCGAAGACCAAATTATATTCATCAGGCTCATCGATTTCTATAGAACCGTTGTAAGTTGAATCAGCAGTGAGGTTTTCGAACTTGAATATGAGCTTCGCATACCTGCTTGATAATCCACAAAAGCCTTCAATATACTGTGATTCATTCCAAATGCTACGAAATGAAGGGACGTTTGCAATGAAAAATCCCATGGAAGACGGGTTGAATTGTGTGTTTTGATGTCTCGATGCCCATGTAACATTTCTTACCGAAATTTCTATATGGCCATTTTTGCGAAATCCGAAATTTTCAAATAAGATCATAGATCGGTAATCATCGAAAATCCAAATGTTCTTGATCTCAGACAAGGACACTGGGATGCTTGACAAAATCAACAACACTGCATATAATAGTTGGAGTAGAGGGTGGTGGAGATACGTTTTACAGAAATTGAAATGTTCCATCATGTTTAATCGATATGGCAACTGATTTTCTTGAGGAGAAAACAAAACACTGACTAATGGTAAACAAATTTGCAGATTTGTTTGAGAATTTCTATTGAAAATAATGTCGGAATTTGGATGGTTGATAATTGTTGTAAAAGTAAGAGGAACGGTTTATGTGCCAAACATTTGGGAGAGTGAGGAAACAACGTAACCATAGGACATGTGTCAATTTCCTAGGGACTAATTCAAAGGATTTCTTGTCACCTAGCTTGTCTGACAAATAGCTTCGTGTCTGAAGCTTAATTTGGTGTTTCAGAAACATGCAATTTCACCATCATTGTTCTCGCAATTGGACAAGCAGACAACCCAGAAAAGACAAAAAATTTCAACCATAAAAAAAATGTTCTTACAATTGATACAAGCTAATTTTGACAACATAATTGCTGGTTCATAACAAATTCTGCAATGACCATCACTGTTTTCTCTTTGTTTTCTTATTAGAGATCTCAAAACTCTCGAGTCATCATCATCACCTTCTTTGATGGACATAGCGATAAAGGTTAATAATCAAACAAAACTTTCTTCACACACACACACACACACAAAAAAGAAAAAAAAAGTTGGGTCATAAAGTTGGAATTCATGGCTTCGACACATGTTGACTATGGCTAGTCAGGACTCCTGTATCTCTCTGTTTATTGACGTTGGATTGTTATCAGCTCATTTTGGGTCTTGTCATTTATAAAGTCAAAATTAGGTTCAAAGTAATTATCGTTTTGTGGTCCATTGATTGAATTATTTTTTTCTATAAATTTGATGATTGAATGTTAAACTTATAATTTCAATGATTATGACTCAATTCAGTTTCAATTATAAAAAACTTATCATTTTTCAAAATTCAATATTTCAAATTTTTATAAATTTTCCAAAATTTTTTCAATATTTATTTAAAAAAATCATATATTTTTTATTTTTTGTACTTATTTAAATTTGAACTTTTTGTTAAAATAAAATATTTAATCTTTTGTTTTGAAATTTTGGAATTTTTAATAAAATTTTCCATATTTTTTTGAAAATTTTAATGTTTTTATAATTCTTTAAAAAATTTTCTTTTTTAATTTTTTCTTACTAATGTGACAATAGATATGACAATTGCTAAACATTTTTAGATGTATTAAAATTTTATTAGATGTTGTGGTCACATCAACTACTTAACTAACAATAATAATCTAAACCAAAATACTGGATCTAATATAAATTCAAATAATTAAATGTCAAATTAAGAAAAAAAATATAATATTAGATCCAAAAGAATATTTAACCTTCTTTTAACATCATTATACATACATGCCATAGCAAGAAATTCGATCACTTCATCAATCCACGCCATTCATTTGTGCACAAAAGTCATAATCATGGTGCAAAGTCACCATCTGAAAAATGGGTGTTTATCGTTGCGTCTGGGTTAGAAGTTAGAACAAGTAAAAAAGATATACAGTGTCAGCTTTAATTTGTTGCTTTTACGAAAATATCACATCATATGTCATACATTAAAAGCTTTTAATATTCTTCATATATCAGATTAAAGATGCATGAAATTAAAAAATTATCTTATATTAAATCTAAAAAAAAAATATTATCTTAATTCTACTTGAAAAGATCTTTTAATCTTACTTGTCAAATTAAAAAATTAATAATAAACGAACTCTAAAAAGAATATATATTATCTTTGTTGTCGAACTTGATTGGATGAAAATAATCTATCATTAAAAGGAGAAAAGAGAGAAAAAACGGAAGATAAGATGGCTACAAAATATGGTAGAATTATGAAGATGGAGAAGAAGCAAATTTATAGTGTTTATCAATTGCAACAGATACATCCCAAGTGCAACTAAGTCCCTGCGGGATTGTCACAAGATCACCTGCACCAAATTCTACAAATTCAGATGACCCTTTTGGATACACCTTCACCTTTCCTTTAAGCAAATAGCAAGTCTCTTCAGCATCAAATTTCAGCAAATACTTCCCTGGAGGACACCCCCATCTACCAAGAAAAAACCCAAAAAGGAAAAGAAATCATGATCCAGGAAACAATTTAGAACAGCTTGAAACATGGTTTAGCATGCATGTGGGTTTAGATACTTACTTAGGCCATGATTTAATACCCAATTCAGATAATCGCGAATCTGAAGGATCGTTTTCAACAGTAATACTTAAATCTGAAGATGAATCTGGTGTTGATGTTGTTGCCATGAAATCAAAGCAGAAAGAATCTAAACAAAAGATGATGAAGAAAAAAAAAAAGGGAGGGGGGGTGGAAAGTTGGCTAGTGCACGATTAAGATATGGTCGTTGGCCTGCCCGTATATAAAACAATGGGTCAAAGGAATCTTTACGTGAAAAAGGAAGTTGTTTTTTACAGCAGAAAATTATCAGCACGTACAAAAACAATGGCATGTGCTATAAATTTTGTTTTTTGGTTAGATATATCTAAATTATCTATTGAAATGGGTTGACCCGATGACCTGGTTATACGAAACAGTTGTCTTCAGCTAATTGGTACTTGGCTTTTTCCCATACAAGAATGTTTTCTTTTGACTGGGGTTTTGAGGTTTAATTTACGAAGATTTATGACCTTTGATGCAGCCCATTTTGATGGCTTATTTTTGGCTGCAAGCACTGCATCAGAAAGCGAAAGATCAGTTTGGATCATTTTTCCGTGCCAGGGAAAAATGTAAACAAAGAAATGCATTGAATCACATGATTTTGTTTGTTGCAAATTTATGAATTTGATTGACAATATTTGGATGATAGGAGTTTTTTAGGTACAGGAATGAATGTGGACACTAGAAGTTAACACAATTCAAATGACAAAAAAAGCTGGACATGCACATGTTATAGTTTTAAAATATGTTGTATTTTTTAGCTGTTACTTTCTATATTTCCCTTCCAAAAGGAAGTAATGATTTTGTTCTTTTGCTCTCTTATGTACTTTGAACATGATAAAACATCTTTAGTTCAAAAATTGTCTTCTACCAACTCTAAATTTGTACTTTATGAACTAGCCTTTGCTTTGGAAAAAAGGAGGAAAGTGAGAGGGTTCCGGGAGGGGACCAGGGAGTTGAACATAACTGATAAACCAGGCAGTCATTTAAGAATTGAGAATTATACAAATATTGGATTAAGACTTGATGGATATGATGTGAACCTAAAATTTTTCCTTCAAAGATTGGCTGCTAATAGCAGTAGAGAATAGTTTTACTGGTTCAAATGATGATGGAATGCTAAATTTAGAATGGATAGTGTTGTAGTCAGATCAATAATGTTGTTTTTGCTCTATTAATTGACAGGTAATCCTTCAAAATTTACTCCGGCAATCAGGTTCAAATCTAATTTCAATCAAGCTCAGGTTTTATTAAGTGATGAGCAGAAGTGAGAAGCAAGGAACGCAGTGGAGCTCAGCATATCTGGAAGCACAGGAGTGTCCTGTAATTGTTCTTGAGGGGCTCATAAATAGAATTGATTGACCTAAAACTTATGCAATCTTTGAGAGTGAAAGGATTTGAATACCTTGAGTTTAGGATATATTTCAACACTGTCCAAACCCCTTTGGATCACCGCTAAGAGAGAAGCAAGACACCTGAATCCTGAATTGTCATTCTGATCCAACAGAAGATAGGTGTTGTACTGGCTTTACATCATGATCATGCTTCTTCTTCAACTACATCGAGTGCAAAATATAGCCTTGACTTGTGTCAGAAAGACCATAATTCAATGACAGCATTAACCCCATTCATCACTAATTATGAATTTCCCTTCATTCCACTTTTCGGTCAGCACATAATTTGATTTCCACTTTTACATCCTCAGTTTGGTTTCCACAAAAGGATCAGCACCAATCTCTACCAATAAAACAGGCTGCACTCTATCATTATTATGCTTTTCAATTTAAATTCTGTCACTTTCTTTTTTTTTTTTGGGGTATCATTTTTGTGATATGTCATCGTGTTATATCTAAAATTGCTAAGTTTCATATAAAACATTTCAGTAAAATACTCTCTCTAAACCTGAGACAACTTGATGGCTAGTGTGATTAATTAATTACCACGTTGGCATTGGTAGTTCTTTCACAACTTCCATTATTTTCCAGGATTTTCCTCTGGAGCATGGATGTGGAAATTGCTTTCCATACTTGGGTTTCCAACCACTGCTTGCACATTTGCATCTCAAATTAATCAAGACTAAACACACCCACATTGCACAAAAAGCAACAAAAAGAAATGATTGTCTTAGACAAAGGAATATTTCAAGTATCAAAGGTAACAAACAAAATAAGGATTAAATCAAAATGTGAAGCATTAATTGTTTTTTGATATATTATAGATGAAAAGTAGATAACAATTTGTACATTTGAGAGGCTTTATTAGTCGGTAGAAGTGATTGATTTATATAATTCCATAATGATATAGGCAAAAGACATAGTAAGAACACATCGAACAATGGGAATAAAGGCTTTTTAGGGATGAGCAACTTCATGGGTTTCGACATCTCATGGTTTTTTCACAGCCCCTATTTTCAGGATTTGATTCAGGTGGCAGACAATTCCCTCCTCTGCATGGACCTTCACGATTAACTGCCATGGCCGGGGTGCTAATTGTTGGTCCTGCATTGGCTTCTCCAATCAAGATCGAGCCCACCAATATTACACAAAAGTAAACAATCATGATTTTCTTGTCCATAGACATATTTGAAGAAATTCAAAGCGTCGCAAATTAAATCAAACTGAAAAGGGAGAAAGTGATTCTAGATTTGTATGCTTGTTCATGTGAAGAAGAGATTGGATTTATATAATTCCATAAAGAGGCAATTTGCAAATATAGTAAAGGTTGCCAAAATAGAACGTACAGAGACCATCTTACTAAATATTGCATCAGTAAAAACAAGGGTGTTTTAGTGAGGATAAATATAGGGATAACCGTCTGTCAGTTATATAGCATGTTGATCCTTTATAAAAATAAACTCTTGACATACAATACTTGGTCAAATGACAAGCCTGATTTCACATTTAGCTACAAAAGTGGTTTATCCTCAGTTATAATCCTGAAATTTATATTTATTAATAATTCTCAAAGCAAAAACAATTTACTGTGATCACATACACATATAAACTAGTATTTAGCATATGCATGACGCATCTGTAATTCTTATTTTTAAAAATTCATTTTAATAAATAAATTTTTTGATACTATGATAATAATGATAAATATTAATAATTTAATTTTAATTTTGATATAATATAAGTAAAATTTGATAACTTTTGATATAATTTTGATTTTCCTAACTTTTGATAAAATTTTAGTAACATTCAATATAATTTTGATAACTTTTGACATTAGTTTGGTAACTTATGATATAATTTTGGTAACCAATGATTAAATTTTAGTAACCTCTTAATGTAATTTTAGTAATTAATTGTGTCATCATTTATTTAACAATAGATTCTCATAGGAAAGTGCAGTTTTAGTTCTAGTATAAGATAATTTTTTTTATATAATAATATTATTATTTCATTCAAATTTAGAATTTTTTCATTAAATTTTTTTATTGAATAAGTTTGTGGTAGATCTATCTTAGTATCCCAAGATGAAATTTCTAACTTCGTTTCTACTAGTAATGAAAGTTCAATTCTTGACAACTTTAATTATAAAAAAAACTTATCAATGATTGATAATTATTTTATTAATAATTTACTATTATGTTATTAATGATTTATTACTAAACTATTGATTATCAACAATTTACTAATAAATTAGCATTGATTTACTACTAATTTATGAAGGATTTACTACTAAATTATGAATGATTTACTTTTAAATTGTTAATGATTTACTATTAATTTATCGATAATTTACTACAAAGTTATTAATTATTAACTAATTTATTATCAAATTATCACTGATTTACAATTAAGTTATTAGTGATTTATTACTAACCTATCAATAATTTATATCTAAATTATCAATAATTTACTATTATATTTGATTTACTACTTAGTTTTCGATTATTTTCTACAAAATCATAACAGATTTATTATTAAATTAACCATGATTCATTATTAAGTTATCACTAATTTATATTACATTATCTATAATTTATTATTAAATTATTGATGATTAACTACTACTAAATTTCATTGATTTACTTTTAAGTTTTCAATGATTAGCTATTAAATTATTATTAATTTACTACTAAGTTATATATGATTTATTATTAAGTTTATCAATTAATTACTATTAAACTGAAATTTATTTACTATTAACTTATCACTAATTTATTATTAAAATATCATTAATTTATTATTAAGTTATCAATTATTAACTACTAAGTTATCACATATTTTTATTAATTACTTGTTTTGACTTTATTTCTGTTAGTAATCAGGGTTCAATCATTGACAACTTTAAGTATAAAAAAAAATTATTAATGATTAATAATTAAATTATCAGTTATTTATTACTAAATTATCAATGATTTACTAATAATTTATGAATTATTTACCATTATGTTATGAATGATTTTATTAAATTGTTGGTGATTTACCACTATGTTATTGACGATTATTATAAAGTTATAATTGATTTATTATTAATTAATCAATGATTCACTAAAAAGTTGTCAATGATTAACTAATTTACTACTAAATTATCACTGATTTATAATTAAATTATTAATAATTTTATATTATGTTATTAGTGATTTACTGCTAAATTATTAATTTACTCTTAAATTATTAATGATATACTATGATATTTTATATATTTATTATTATGTTATATTATTGATTTACACTTAATTTTTAATATTTATTATAAAATTATCATTGATTTACCATTAAATTATTTATAATTCACTACCAAGTTATTACAAATTTATATTAAATTTTACATAATTTATTGTTAAGTTATCATTAATTAACTATTAGATTTTCGAGGATTTATTATTAAGTTATACTGACTTACTTTTAAATTTCCAATGATTAACTATTAAATTATCAATTATTTAATACTAATTTATTATTGATTTACTACTAAATTATTTATGATTTATTACTGTAAATTAATTACTATTAAACTAAAATTGATTTACTATTAAATTAATACTAATTTACTATCAAGTTATCATTGATTTATTATTAATTAACTACTAAGTTGTCACATATTTTTTAAAGTTGTCTTTAATTTAGTACTATATTATTATGCATTTATAACTATATTATAATTAATTTATCATTAAGGTATTATGCATATATTAGTATATTATTATTGATTTACTAAAAGGTTATTAATTATTTACTACTAAATTATCATTAATTTATTATTAAATTATCACTAATTTATTACTAAGTTATCGATGATTGCTACTAAGTTAGATTGATTACATTTAAGTTTTCAATGATTAATTACTAAGTTATTAATTATTTACTAATATGTTATCATTGATTTGTATATATCCAAAAAGAAAGTAATTACAATGTATGTTAAATGATTTAATTTGTCAAGTAAAGAAATGAAGAAGGAATGGTTCAAGTTTAAATGACTTGAAAAGCATGAGTAAATGCTTTAAATTTATTATACGTAGTTTAACACGTAATAATAAGTTAAAATCATAACCTTTTATATTAATATACGTGTTAAAACTAAATTCAATAAATATATACAATATATTAAGTCAATATTTATAAGATATTCTTCAAATTTTTAGTTTAGGATAAAATAATACATATTAAGATAAGTTTTATTTATAATTGGATTGAATTATTAGTGCATATATTTTCATACCTATTACGAAGTACAACTACATATAAAAGATTGAAAATTTTGAAGTTTTTTGTCATCAATGAAAATAATAAACTTTGCTTTATATTTCTATTTTTAAGTATATAATTTTGGGTAAAAATTTTGTTATTTTATAATAAAAGTAATGAGAATAAGTTTCCTAAATAAAATTTATAAAAATTAAACAAACAACAATTCTAAAAAATATTAAATTTACAATAATCACATTCGCATTCTATATAAAAAATTTCTCCTACTTAACTAAAAAAATAGTACATTTTAATTGTTGTATCATTTTTGTTACCATCATTTAAAATAACTTTTTTTATACTTTGATACCAATCAACTTCTCCATTCAAATGAAAAGATGATGTATTTTTAATTGTTATTTCCTTCTTATTACCATCATCAAAATGACTTTTTTTTTATATATATTTTGATACTAATCAACTTTTTCATTTGAAAAGAGTAAAGAATATTATAAAGGGTCATAATTAATAACCAAAATAATATTTAACTCTAAGTTGTCTTCATGAATTAGTTTGAATTATGATACGATCTCTTTCACATGAAATATTTGAATTGTTTCTTTCAGCCCATATTAACAAATGAACAATTATAAACTCGTTGATCTAGATTGACATTTTTGCAATACAAATTTCAAAATATTTAAAAAAAAAAATCTTTTAATCTTTATAAAACTTGGATATAAGAATTTTCTTCTAAATTATCATTAGTATTTCTATCATTTTTGTACTTAAATTTTTATTGTATTATTTTCTTATTCTATTTTGAAACTTATTACCAATTTCATAAAAGTATAACTAAAATGATATGGATTAATTAACTCAGATTTGAAACAATTAAAAATTTAAATTGAGTATAAATAAATTTTTTACTCATTTTAAATTTTAATTTAATTAAAAATAATATAATACACATAATTATAAAAATAAACTAACTTGACTCGATTTTAATTTATTTTAAAAATTCAACAATTTAGTAATTATTTAAAACCTGAAATGAATGAACATAATTAAAATCTGAATTGAAATAGTAACCTAAACAAAATCTGATATTAGTTATTCATCTTTCGTAACAATTTAAAGTTTTTTATTTAACTTTTTTCCCTTCATCTTCAATATTTTATTTTTATTGTTTTTGTGGTTGAATTAGTTAATTAATTTTAAAAGTATTTCTAAAGTAAAATTGTAATTATAAGTAATTGAGTATATTTCTTTTTTATTTGAATTTAGGACGATTTGAATCAAACTTTTTAAACAAAGAAAAGTATGCACCAATTATTGATTCAGATTTACTTAAGTGAATAATTGTGTACACTATGAATAGATGTACATGATATAACTTTACTTAACTAATTGATCGTTGATCTTAAGTCTAAAATCTAATATGATTAAATAAAAATTTATCAAATGAATTTTGCTAATGAATCTTTGTAAATCACTTTAAAATTTAGTTAAATTATAATTTATGATAATATTTATTTTAGATGTAAATGATAATTAATTTGATGAATTTCAATTCTTTTGAACAAATATTACCTAATATGGTAACTTTAAAATTTTTTATATAACAATGAATATTCTCTAATTGATATAAAAGAAAAAAATGAATGAGTATAGAATGTTTCTCCAAATAAAAGAGTTTCATATTAATCCTAAAAAATATATAAATTCATAACTCTATTTTTCATAAATTAGTTGAGTTATGCATAACTAATCAATCTTTCATCTCATTTTTTTAATTAAAATTATCTTTTGTTGGTGTTTCTATCAATTGAATGTAATAGTATGTTCTATTAATTGAAAACTTAAATTTTCTTTTGTTTAAAAATTTTATTATACATAAATTGTTATTAAATAAAATATTAAAATATATAATTTTAAAAAATAAAATAAATTCTTAATCTTGGTGCTTGTTATGTTTTCTTAAGAAAATTACTATTATGAGAATAACAAACTTGTTATATAATACATATACAATTTATAATGATTTTATTTTTAGCATTAATAATATAAATTTTCATGAATGAATGTAATTTTTGCATAAATATATTCAAAAGATAGTTCTAATGAATTTTGTCACTCTTTGAAAGAATTAACCCAAAAGAATTAATTTTACTTTGCCTAATAATTTTTTACTTTTAACAATTCACGTTAGGTCGTTCAATTACCTAGATAATAAAAAGAGTGACTAATTTAATACAATTGAGAAAGATAAAATAATTTTAAAATATAAATTAATCATAAATATGCATATTACGATAAAAGTTAAGAGAAAACTAAATCAATTATTATTTCAATCAAAGTGAATAATTCTTATAGCAATTTGACAAGACCCAATCCTAAGTTATTTGTAGCTCCAACACTTCAACATTTTCTGAATCATCTAATTCTATAGGTAAAAATTTCAATTAAGATGTTCAATGAATTATATAGTGCTAATTATTGGTAGAGGAGATTTTATATTATAAAAGAGAAATTAAATATAGAGGTTAGACTAAACTGTAGGGGATGCAATTGATTTGCATTTAATTTGATATTAATTTTTGTTAATGGGAATATCAATTATAAAATTCTAAAAGAGAAATTAATTATAGAAGTTAGACTAAACTGTAAGAATAATACATTAAAGAATTATTTCAAAGGGCTAAAAAGATTTAATTATATTATTAATGATCAAATGATTAACTCATAAAATATATAAATAATAAAATCATTGACAAATAAATATAGTTAATATATTAAAACAAAAAATTGAAAGGAGAAGAATAGGAAAAAAAAAACAAATATGCTTTAATGACTTAATTATAATTATCTTTAATGAATTTATTTATCAACATAAGCTACATATATAATTGTTTTTACAGCAACTAAATAAACCAACTTCATATAATTATTTTATTTCTATGCACACATAACTTTGATCTCGTTATATTTTTATTTTCATTTGATATGAAAAATTATTTTACTTAAAGAAAAAAATCTAATAATAAAAAAATCATTTAAATTAAAATTTATTAAAAAAATTATGAATAATATTTTAATTGATCACTTTTAAAAATTTTTAAATTAAAATTTCATTAGGGGTATTTTAGTCCATCACTTTTAATTCTTTTTAGTCTAAATATAAAAAATAGTTTAATAATAAAAAATTCACTTAAATTAAAATTTATAAAAAAAAAATTTACTAAATATATTTTAACCAATCACTTTTAACACTTTTGAAATTAAAATTTTAAAATTTTAAATAGTTTAATTTCACATAGAATCTATTTTAATTTTAGTTAATTTAAATTAAATTTAAATAAATTGATAAAAATTTTATATTTAAGGATAAATTTATTAATTTAAAAATTTATAAAATACTTAAATTGATCACTATTTGTATTTTTAAAATTCTTTCTTTTATATATAGATTATATATATATATATATATATGTTAAACCTTTATCAGATTAATATTTTGACTATCAAATCAACACTTATTGACTGTCATGTTAACGATCATCTTAATTAATTCAACACTTAACCAGTATCAAGTATACCAAATGATCACATTAGCACAAACTCATTACAAAAGGTAAGTTCAAACCACATGTATCTTATTCTAAACTATTTACATTCATTCGGTTTAATCTCGCTTACTTAACTTCTTCTTTTTATCTTTAACTTCTTCCCCTTCTTTTCATCTTTCCTCACCTATCATATTGTATTGATTTAAGCGTCGAAATATATCCGAAATCTTACCTCCAATGCCCTACTGACCATTCTCTCTATCACAAATCACTTCAACTTCTAAATTAATCATTCAACCCGCCTTTGATCAAAGCATCCATTCATCGTGCCATGAAAATCATCAACAACAGTAAAAGATAACATCCAGACCCTATGTTCTTATAAGTAAACATAGATTAAGGGAAATGAGAGCGGAAAGGTGAAACATCCAGAAATTTTGGATAGAAAAAAAAAAATTCAATGTGACAAGTGATACAAAAGAAGAATATGTTTTCACTCGACTAATTATGAGCAAGAACACTCATGAACTGCCAACTATGTTAAAATATGAGGGCAAAATTTTATTAAATTCTCCCATCTCGTTTGGCTATTTGGTTAAGGTATTTCCCAGTCTCGTTTTCTCTTTTTTAAATTCCCCATCTCCTTTTTCTAAATCAGATACAAAAGATAGAAGGCTTAATAAACACAAACATTAAATTATTTTCTTAAAAAAAAGAAATATATATTCCTGATCAAGATGGGATATATATCGTAGTCAAAGGGAATCGAGTTAAAAAGGGAAGAGGGAGTTAAACGATTTTAGATTAACTTCAAATTTTCAATTATTATTGATCAAGATTGCAAGATAAATGTAATTTTTTGTTTGTAATTTATGTATTTGTATCATATATTTATTTTGTATTAAATACATATAAAATATAAAAATTATTATCATAAATTATGCCGACTCATACAATACTTTTTTTTTATTTGTATGAAATTTATATATCATTTTTGTTAATTTTAAATTATATCACTTTTAACAATTTTTTTTTAATATTATCTATCGTCTAAAATGATCAAATTTTGTGTAGTTTACTCAACATATATAAAGGTAACAGGTGGCTTTCCCTCCATCAGCTGTCCCTGACATGTGCCCAAATCATGCAATGAAAGACCATTGTTTTCAAAGCTCAATTCGTAAAATTATTCTTCAAAATTTGAAGAACACAAATCTATGGAAATTTGCTTTTTTCTTTTTTTTTTCAGAAAAAAGTGAAAACTAATTAATTTATCAGCTCGATCCCTAAAGGTGAAGGAGTTTACAAGATTCAAAAGTGTTTTTTTGTCTTGGCACTAGTCTTATCTGGATAATTAAATACATCCCATGCAAAGCTAACAGGCAATCAGTTCTTCAGTCTTATTCATGTTCAAGCATTTTCTTTCATTTCTTTCCCAGATGATTCAAACATCACAAACGAATAAATATGAGTATCAGAAGTGGTTACGAACATAATTATCACAACAAGAAGAATACATCTATAAACATAAGCAAAGATACAATAAACTTTGCTCATATTTGGTTAATAAGATAATAGATAGGATAGTATGATAATCACTTTATATTATATTTAATTTATATTTAATCAAAAAAGATAGAATTACAAGTCTTAATATAAGATAATTCAATCTCTCAAAATGGAAAGGATTATTTTTAATTTATAAAATTAAATTTATATATCTTATTTTATCCTTAAAAATTATATCAATAATTTAAATTGTATAAATTTTAAAAAAGATAATTTTGACTAATAAATAAATTATTCTATTTTAATTATTATACAAATAAAAAATAAGATAAGATGATATTATTTAATCTAATTTTATTCATAATATTATCCTATCATATCCTATCATAATCTTATATATCAAATATGATATTTATGTATTCTACAATAGAATTAAGTTCCTGATCAGTTTTAACAACTGATCTCTCAATCAATCTCTTGAATCTCATCCAATGCATAGTTGTTGGTTGATTAATTAGCGTAATTCACTTTGTTAAATCTCACCACAAGGGGATGCATAAATTAAATAAGTTTATGCTACAATTTCTGTGTTAGTCCAGAAATCCATAGGCTTGGGTGAGTGAATGTGTAATGGATCAAAGAGTTGGAGTCAAAGATCAGTAGAGTTTGAGGTTGGACTTTATTTGGGCTATTCTAAGTCAGACTATGGCTGATAGATTGATGTTTCTCAAGCTCCATTACTATTTCCTAACCCCAATATAAATTTGGGCCTGAACCCAGAAAATTTTTCAAGTCCATTTACGCAAATCATCAAACAATAAATAATTTTGTTGGTACCTGGTATAACAACAAATACTGTACTTGCTTTGTTGTAAACATTTGGAAGGGTTCTTTTCATTTCTAATAAAAATTTCAGGCTTAGTTTTGTAGTTAACATCAACAAGAAGGTCTCAATCTTGTTGAGTTATAATAGTTAACATCAAGAATGTCTTAATCTTGATGTGAACCATATCATTGTTCTTGCTCATTCATTTGTAAAATCAAGAAAATTTAAGTTTCATCAATTATTAAAGAGGAAATCTAAGAGAAATGACATTAATATGACAGCTTATGATATCACTGGTTTCAACGTGTGGAGCACTTTAAAAAAATTTATGAAGCTTAATTTGACAGTGATGGGATTATTAAACTTAAAACTTCACCTTTCATGTTATATATCCATAAATTAATTTTCTCTTGGTTGGTTTAAGCAAGATTTATAATGTCAAATTTAATAAATTTATAAAAAAATTATTTTTTTCATTATTTTTAATAATTCGAATGTAGACAATAAAAAAATTCTTTTTACCACTTGAGTCACTTAAGTTTAATCCATCATTTGCAAATAAATATTACCCATAATATTTTTATTGGTAAATATAATTGTCAAGCATGCAATTAAATGTGGCCTTTCTTAATTTCTTTTCATAAATAATTTTCGTCCTATCTTAATATTTGATAATGAAGACCTTTTTAACAAACAATCGAAAAGTTTTAAATCCTAATCGTTGAATTGTCCACTCGATAGCACTCTTACCAATAATTTTAAAACACATAATTCTTTTTTTTTTTTTTTGCATGAAGAAATTTCACTTAAAATTGTTCTAAAATTAACCAAATTAATGCCTAATAATATTTCTGCTGCATCACTGAACTGATCGTAGGGATGTAAGGTTTCACTGATTTTTAGAGTACCCTTCATCCGAATTGGCGGTGTCTGATCATTCATCAAATCTTCAGATGATTTTGCAGTTACAATGTTAAATTGCCAATTTTTTTATAAAAAAAAAATCATAGTCCAAGAATAAAAAAAGAATTTATAGGTATTAAAATTTAAATTTTAAATAATTACATAAATCAATTAGATTAATCTTCAGATTCTAGCTGTTATTACTTTCACCTAAAAGGAAAACTAACTTATGTTCTTTTGCCTATGCAAAAGATAGGCAAAGAAATTCACTTATCCAACTAGTCTTTGAATCATCCCCATTTGCTGCTTAGAATTGAAGAGCCTGAAAATTTTGGCCCCTCAAATAATATGTTGCTAATAACAGTTAAATTTAATTCACCCATTAAAATTTTGTTGAGGAAGTAGTTGGTATTATATAATTTTCACAGACAACTTCCCTATTCTTTAACTTTTCAGGTGAATTATTTGTTCTATGATGAGATTTCACTTCCCAAAAAGCATAAGAAAATGGAAAACTATAGAATTTGGATTTGGGTACCGTTTTTTTTCTTCTTCTTCTTTTTTTTTTTTATCAATTTACCGCTCATTCCTATAATTCTACACTTTCTAGCCACTTGAGATTTGGATTTGGCAAATTTAGAGTTTTTTTACTGTGGTTAAAATAGCAAAAGTGAGAAAAAAAATTGAATGTGAATAAAGAGTGTGAAAAATCATTATCTTTAAAAGAAATTACAGTATACAAATATCAATTTTTTTTTTAATTAAAGAGACCATAGTCTAAAACCTAAATATAGAAAAAAAAATTGTAGGTGTTGAAATTTAAATATCAGATTTATCAGATATCATCTTTTAAAAGTGATTACATAAATCAATTGAATTAAATTTTAAATTTTTATAAATATCATTTCATTTACATGGAAAAAAGTTCCTAAGAGAATAGTAGTATAGTAATCTGATTTTTTTTTTCTTTTCATGCTTTAAGTACTCTTAAGAATAAAGGATTTTGTAAACTTCATTGATTCTTAAATTATAAACCCTACAATGTTCTTATTACAACTATACAAGAGTTATTTACATATATGATATAATGTGATTTGATGAAGATATTATATACAGAGTGGACCAGTATAACTATATAATACATTGGGCATAGTTAAAATCCCACACCCCCACACCATATTTACGTTGATCACATCCTCCATTAACCAGTCATCCATCCGTTGCCATTCTGTATTTTTGCCTACATTTGTTGCTAAAACTCAGAATATCATTTTCTGCTTTACAATATTGAAGTAATTTGGGTGGAAAGCTATAGTTAACAGCTTTTATCTGTGAGGATAATAGAAGTATGTTTTACCGTTGGACAGTGACTCGAGTTGTAAATAGAGTTTGCTCCTTTCTTAATTATCTGAATTCGAATCCGTTAGTAGATTGTGAGAAAATAATTTCTCATGAATTCGTTAGATTTAATATCGATAAATCAGTTTGGATTAATCTAAATAAAGAAATGTATTGAATCAAATCCAAAAATTTTTTATGCTCAAAATAGTAATAATAATAGAAGCATGTTTTAGTATAAAATATTAAGTATCTAATTTAAAATCTATTAACAATAAGTGAAGTGATCCAATATAAATATAAGATTACAGAATATTAAATATTTATTAGATGTAAGATAATTTATTTTAATAGACACAGTGAATATAAAATTACAGGATATTGGATATTTATCAGATGTGGGATACCTCACTTTAATAAGTCCCTATCTTGTGTAAGCGAAAAAAATCTATTACGTGATAGATTTGGAAAGAGCAAAAAATAAAAAATTTTAACTCTAAAACCATGTTAAGTATCCAACTAATATAAAGTGAAGGAGCCTAACTTGATTATAAGACTATAGGAAATTAGATATTTATTAGATGTGGGATACCATCACACCAACATAAAGTACTACTTAATTAGACATGTTTCAGCCTACAATTTGGATGTGGTTCCAAATTTATGATATTTTGGTTCATTAATTGTTTCTGATTGTAATATTTAAACTTTCATTCAATATGAAAATTTTAGAAGCAATAAGAAATCAAGAGTAGCTCAGCCTTACAAAATTTAACAAAGAAATAATTGCAGCAACTTAAACTGATGGTCAGTTTGACAAAAACTTCACATCTATGTTGATTGGATTTAATTTATCTACAAGTTCGAGAGAGATGAGGGTACATGTTTAACATGGATATGTTGGCTTTATGGTAAGTTTTTTCATTAAGAATAATTGCATAGTTGGCATCAAATTACAACGAAAATTTCGATTTTTAATGCCCAATGTTTAAAATTTTACATTTAGATATACTCGAAGTTTGTTTTTCTCGATTAATTTGCATATACAATGTAATGGATAATGTATCCCTAAACAATTAATAGCTAGCACATGACTAGTCTATGTGTTGTTGATTACATGGGCCACTTAATTGTTTATCAAGTTATTGAAAGCAAAGGCTGAGAATTGCATCTTATTAAATGGGCTTGACTGATCAATAATTGATGCATGAGAGCATTGTATGCTTCTTCTAATGAAAAAAGTTTTTGTCATGAGAGTCACAAATTTCAAGTTAAAACTCTGGGATTAGCCAATTCTATAGCAAAAATTTTCTCTTGTACACTGTCTGCCATCCTGCCGGGTGTGTGGCCAAAATTACCAAGTTTTCAAGATATGCAATTTGTTGTTGATCCTTTCATAACTGGTGATCGTTTTGAAAACCAAAATGAATCGGCGCATTTATGCTAGCTAGATTTAGGGATGGCAAATCTGATTCTTATAGTTGTTTTTTTATTTAATTAGATTTAGATCGAGTTGGATTTTTTTAAAGAAAAAGTTAGAATCGAATTTTAAGTAAATTCATTTTGATTTTATTTGATAAATAAAAAGTATATTTTTTATTTTTTATTTAATTTTATATTTATATATATATTATAATAAGAATTATTATTTAATATTTAAATCTAAGATATTAACTTAACAAAAATATTACATTTATGTTTAATTAAAATGTAATTTATATATATAAAAAATATTTTATGAATATTAACTAAATTAAAATTATTTATATGTAGATCAGATTAAATATAAAAAATAATATTTTAATATTAAATCGAGTCAAAATTAAATATATATATTATTAAATCAAGTCACAGTTGAGGTAAGTAAAAATCTGTCCTGACCCACCATTATCATCACTAGCTAGATTGTTATTATCTTAGTAGTAGTGATCAATTTGGGAGAGATCAGAAATTTGATCAAAGGAGGTGTTGCTATAATTTAGAATATCCTTGGCTACGATTTTGTTTTCTTTAAAAATAAAAGTTTCAAAAAATCTAACTCTATAATCATGTTTTTTTTTTATTTTTTATTTTTTTTATTTACAAAGATGGCCATAACTTATTTTAAAAATAAAGGAAAAATTATAAATGTTAAATTTTAAATATTGAATCTATTGAATGTCATTTTTTAATGGTGGCTATGTGAAGTAATTAAGCTAAAACAAGTCCATAACCAGGCTAATATCATGGTTAATAGATTGGTTACTTGAGCATTATAACCACAACTTGATTAATTAGTGTTCCAAAAGTTTGATTACATTATAAATTTAAACATCTTTTCTATTAATTTGCCTGAGTTTAATCCATATGATACTGTGTCCAGGCTCTACTCATTGCCAGCTATACTTTGATTGTCACCTATGCAAAATATGATCGTTGCAAAAGAAATGCTTGTAGACGTAGGCTATCTAGGGTGATATGAACAGCTGACAGCTCTTTGTTAAAAAAAAAATAATAACAAAGAAATCTTCATTTACATACCGGAACTACTTCTACAGGCCTTTGCGTTATGGCAGCTCTTATCTAACTCCACAGGTGGTAGCACACCGCATTAATTTTTGATCAAGTGGACACGACATAAACAAAAGAAAAAACCTTAAATATAGCCAGCGGTGCTATCTAACCTTTCACAGTCAAGGGGGGGTTGGTACACTGAAACTGTACTTGGTACGGCATATCTTAATTAGAACCATTTCAATGGATAATTCATATCTTGATTAGAACCATTTCAATGGATAATTCATCCGTCTTTCTTTCTTGGATGATTTTTGGTCTGCTACTTATATTCGGAAATGTAGCTCCTCAAGCTGAGGCTGCAGGGGCATTTTTCGTGTTCGGTGATGCACTGGTCGATAATGGTAACAACAACTATCTACC